>JAULKM010114553.1:0-22221 GCA_032355605.1 Rubia tinctorum | reverse complement strand
GTTATTAGTGGTCAAACATGCCTTGAGAAAAAAGGTAAAAAAAGTGTGCCAAACTTTTTTGAACGGAGGGAGTACTTAACAACCTAAAAAAAACACGTGGATTACTACTATATCACCCCGGTATTGTGTACTAAATAAATACCTTATATTTTCTGAATATTATAAAATTAAATAGTTATTAATTATTAATTGTATTTAATGTTAACCAATCACAATTAAAAATTATGTTTAAAATGGTGGTGGCGGGCTTGTGGCTGTGGCCAACGGCGGTGGTGATGTTCTCTTCTCCCGGTTCTCCTTCCCCGATTTTCCATCCACTTCTCTGGTTCTCCTTCCCCTATTCTCCATCCACTTTCCCGATTCGGTCTCATTTCCCTTCCCCGGTTTGGTTCTCCTTCCCCTGTTCTCCTCCCCCTTTTTTCGGTTCTCTCCTTCCGATTTCATTTCTTTCTGGTTCTCATTTTCCTCCCATTTTTTGTTCTCCTTTCCAATTTCATTACCTATTTTCGGTTCTCTGTTCCCCAACTCCCATCTCCCCATATTGAATGCTAATTATACCCAAAAATGGTAACAAATTTGTCTATATAACCCAAACAATACTTTCAAATTATTCTATTTAATTGAAATTTTAATTTTCACATTTTAATCTTTAGTTTCAAATTATTTCCTATATTAATTTAAAATTTTATATTTCACGTTACAAACCATAAAAATATAACACTCATGTGATATATCCTGTATGTTATAAAAAATAGCTTACATATTTAGTTATGTATAATGTAATGGTGTAACTTGAAAAACACTCGTGTAATTCACATATAAATATAACAAGCATCTAATTTTCATCTTACATGTTATAAATAATATATTACATATTCAGTTATGTATAATGAAATAATATAACATAAAGAACAAATTCTTAACAAAACATTCAATATTTATAATATTTTGTAAATTAATTTAATATTTTTTTTTTTTTTATTTAATCCAAATAATATTTTCAAATTATTCCATTTAATTAAAATTTTATTTTTCTTCCGTTTTAAATTAATTTCAAGAATACAATTTAATTTTTGTATTTAATACAATTTAATTCCCAGTATTAATTCCATTTAATACAATTATATTAATTCCCTAATCTACCACTAGTCGGCTGCCTCCACTACGCCTCATTCCCCTCGCCGTAGTAGATCTACTGCCGTGCTCAACCTGCCGTGCCCCACCACCCATCTGCCACGCCTCCACGCCATCCCCCACCACCCATCTGCCACGCCTCAACGCCGTCCCCCACCACCCCTCAGCCCGTCGTGCTCTGCCACGCCTCCACTCTCCGACACCGCTCCCCTGCAACACCGGTCACCCCTCTCCCCTCTCTTCCATCATTTCAGCCACTCCAAGCAAATAGGCAATAAAAAAAATTCCGGCGACATTCATACATCTATGGCCAAATTTTTCCGGCCAAAGATTCGAGTTCAAAAAATTCCGGCGAGGTGGTCGACGGAGGTGGTGGTCGGCGGCGGGTGGTGGTTGTCGGCGACGGGCGGTGGCCGACGGGAGGTGGTGGTGGTCGTCAGAAAAATGAGGGAAGGAAGCACCAATGATGAAAACAAGGGAGAAATGAAAATTTCTCCCCCAAAAACACACTTAAACCCCCTCCCACTTAAAAAATAAAAATATAAAAACAACACATGTATGTGTGTACGTATTAGGACATAACTAGTAAAATACAGTGTGTCATATAGTAACATCTTAAACTAATGCAAAAGAAACACGGAAGGACTAAGGTGTTTTGTTCTTTAGAAAGATTTGTCGTTTGACTTTGCCTCTTGAAATAGATCTTCCTATACTTCCTCTATTTTTAAAATTTTGATATATTTTTTTTATAAAAGAAAATTATCGCATTTTCTTTTACGATAAAAAGTGAACCCCATTATGTTTTTTTAAAAAAGTTAAATCCAAATTAATGGAATGACTATTTATTGGGGTCCAATCCTATAAAATAAGAGGTGATATGATGTTCTTACAAAATTTGGGATCAAAGTTTTACCTGAGACCATCTATAACGGCAAACCCACCCTCAGCCTGTTTTTTATTTTTAATTCATTAAATAATCAATCTCTCTTCCATCTCATCAATTGAACCTCCAACTAAAATACCCCATATTTTTTTCCACAGTGGGTGAGCCCACTTTCAAACTACTCTATGGATCTCACTTGATTTATTCTATCATACTTATTAATTTTACATTTAATATCTAATTTAAATACATTTACCAAACAAATAAAATTTAAATGTGAAATTTAATAATAAATTTGTAATTTTTTAATTTAATTTCATTTTGAGAAATTTTAATTTCTAAAATTAATTTTAACTTTTCAAAATTATTTTATGAAAATTAATTAAAAAACCATATGTTTTTTAAAGAATTTAATTTCAATTTTTAAAAATGAACTAAAATTTAATTTTAAAAAATAAAAAATCATTTTTTGGAATTTTTTCCATTTTTAAATTTTTAAATAACAAAAAGAATTCAATTTTTTGAATAAAGTAAAAAAAAGAAGGGGGGACATAAGGTGTCATGCGGCCCAATCAGAGGATACCACATGACACCACAAGTCAAAACAAAATGAATGAAATCTGACATGGGGGCAGAGGCATGTGAAGTTTGGTTGGAAGTTGAATTGGGTGCGGGCTCAATTCTCTCAGCCGGACCAGCGGGCTGCTCCAAAGCAGCCTGCTGCGAACCCCCTATTTTACATGCTCTGAACCCTTATGATTCCAAATGTTCAAAAGGCAAATAGTTGCCAACCAAAATGGTGCAAGAAACTTAGGAAATAGTTGGATGTGTTTTTAGTAGTAACACACCCACCTCCTGTGTTAGTGTTAACTGATCGGCCAGACTTCCAATCTATTTCTAAGTTTGGTGCGGTGTTTTTACATGGATGTTCAAGCTCTTGAGATCAGTTACTCCCTCCGTCGTCCTATTTGTATTTTACTTGCCTTATTTGGTGTCCATATATTATTGTTTTACTTTCATTTTTTGGTAAAATTTTGAATGTAAAAAAAACATTGTTCACAAACTATTTTTTATGTAATTTTAATGACTTTAAAAAATGATAATTTTTTTGTGGGTACAAGACTTGGATGTTTGATAAAATGTTGAGTTTTGTCTGCTTGAAAGGTCTGAGGCTATGTGCTACATTTCTCTTTTTGCAGCATCTTGTTTTCCTTAATTAGAAGGGAAGAATGTCCTTCATCACTGGTTCTTGTTTGGCAAAGAAAAAAAGAAAATCTACAAATTTAGTAGCATTCATTCAGGTTTCTAGTGGTGTCAATATTGACCCGTAACTCGCAGGTCAATCGGGTTGATTATTTTTAAATCTAAATGGGTATGGGTAAAATGGGTACTGGATAAAAATAGGTAATAGATCAAATGGATAATTAAAAAATATAGGTTGAATGAGTTGGGTTCATGGATTAACCATATGGCTGCTTGAACCGAAGGAGGAAGCGGAGGAAAAGTTTTTTAAAAAAATTAAACCGTCAATGAAAGGCATGTCAGAGGATCCAACCCTTCATATTGATTATCAGAATGGCAAATAGCCTACATTTGATTGATCTATTACAGTGAGATATGAGCTAGGCTCATTTACACATAGGAACTAAATATTACATTTAGAACAACAGTATATGTGGCAAAATGAAAAAATATAAACATGGTACGTAATCTACGAGGATACATAATCTATGTTGGTCCTCTACTGTAAACCACCTGAACAGTTCGACCTGAACCCATCAACTTGATTTGTTGACCAACTTGAGATGGCGTCCCACCTCGAATTGGACACAGTATATAACATGAAACTTGTAAGAAGACCCGTAACCCATCCCAAATTGGACTACTCTGTCCTATCTAGCCAAAATCTATCAATCTGTTCTGAATCCTCATATCGGTAACGCCAAAAGTTAGTATTTAAACAACTTTTAACTCGGATTTCTCCTAAACCTAGTGCGGGAACATATCGAAAACCAAACATGCCTCTCCGTAATAAGATAGCCGGAAAAATATAGTTTGGTATAGGAAATCTAAATTTGATGCTAAAATTAAAATGAACCTAATTTTATATGCTTAGTATGATCATTTAAAATCGAAAATTTAAATGCTATCCTCATTTTACTCTTCTAAAACTTAAAAGAAAAGAAATCCAGGAAATCAAATAAAAATAAAGCCCACCACAAAAAATAAAAAAGAAAAGGAACTGGACCAATCTCAGTGGCTCCGACATAGGAGTGCTTTTCCGTATTGGCGCTTGAGTGGCACCATCAGGACGTGACGGCACATGATGGAATTGACGATGCGTGGCCAAGTTCAGCAACGCGTGGACGCCGCTATTAGTGCGTGAATCTCGGCCAGTTTGTCGTTGAAGTTTTTCCTTGTCGAAAACCTCCACATCTATTGATATTAGTCCATGAAACTTCCTAAATCTCAGTCCGTTTTCCGGATCGGTAAATGAAGCTCTTCGGTATGTCTCTAAACGCGATGTTACGTGATTTCCGTAACTACATCCAATCACTTTGAGAGACTTTACCGGCCTGAAAACGAGCTCGGAAAATCGATTATGACGACGAGAAGGTGAGTTTTTCTCGTTTGTATCTGGAAAGGGGGTTTCAAATATAACGGAGCAAATGAGAAGATCTAGTCGAGGAAAAGGATGGGAAGAGAGGTATGGTGGTGGGTGGGGGGAGGTCGTCGTAAGTGGTCAGCGGAAAATCGTGGAGTGGAAAACTTGTAGAGTGGTAGGGTTTTCTTTTGGAGAGGGAAACTGTGGGTAGAAAGAGAAGTGTGTTATGGGAGAGTGAAGCAGAGGAAAAGTCGTGGGAGACAGAGTAGAAGAATGAGGAATCCATTGGTTTTGTGCTCTGTCTGATTGTGCTCTCCAATTTATGATTGTGCTGCTTTACAATTTATGTGGGCAGCTCGAAGTTCCACCGATGTGGCCCCATATGGCTGCTTGAAGTTCCACCGAGCAAAGCAGGGCAGCTGCTTGTGAAGGAGATGATGATCCTGCTTTCATATTCTACCCATATGGTCCATAATGGTTTTAATTAGTGGATTTATTCATTTTTAACTTGTGGATTGAGTGAATTTCAACTCTGGGTTAAGCGGGTTTCAAATCAACCCATTTGGTCCGACTCGTTTTTGACCCGTTATAAAACGGGTCAAAATTGATCTTACCCATATTTTTTTATTACTCATTTTACCCTATATGTATTCAACCTGTCAGTCCATTGCAGCCCCTAAGGTTTCTCCTAGCATTGAATTCAAAATTCTTAGATTTAGGACTCAGTGCCTATCCAAATGTATAATCCACATTGTCCCCTCATCCAACTTCTTGTATGAGATAATCTTACAACTTCTTACTTTTTTATCCGCCAATTTTGATAATTTATCAGCTGTGTTACCCCGACACTTGACAATGGGCGGAGAATCTCCGTATCGATTTGACATGACAAGTAACACAACACATGACGTGTGTCAAAATCTGGCCAAGTAGCTTATCCATAAACGGATAGGAAAGCGGATGTGGGTATCAGAACACAATGTACAAAATGAACAACGACGAGTTCTTATTCTTAATTATATGATATTGACATCTTAAATCTAGTTCTCTTTACTTCCCAAACACACTAATTCAAATTATTACATAAACGACTAATTTCTTTTACAGAATGTCTATAAATATCTGTCTCTGTTATTTTTTTATTTCACACACAAAATATGTTATACAAGGATGCAGAAGAAGATGGACGTTGCGAGCCTAATTTACTTGATGCGTTTCAAAACCGTACAGCACGCTCGAGTTCCCTGATTGTAACCTGCAAGAAAATTAACCATGGGGGATCCCAGGGATAAATCCTCCGAAGGTTTAGTTAGCAAAGTGTATAAGCACTGTATATTGACTGAATGAATCAGAAATGAATACATACATGGTATTTATACTGTATAGCCTTAGTAGTATTTAACCTTAAATATAACTCTTAATTATCCAATAAATATGGTATTAAATATTACCGTTTCAACCTAACTAGGCCAATTAATACAAGCTCATTATATGAATCGGGCTCGGTCCTTATCAAAAGCCCCCAAAAAATTAGATATCCACTTGAGAGTACAAAGTTTCGAGATGATAGATTGAAAACCTTCGAGATAGTGGTTTGTAGGTTTGACTTAACAACATTCGAGGTGGTATCCAGTTTTCTCATTCTTAAACCCTAGCAGAATAAGAAAGGATGTGCATGCTTATCTATTCATGTGTATTAGCGTGTTAAGGATAGCCTGCTCTGAAAAGGCATGAAAAGATTCTCGTGTATTTTCAATTTTTTTAGTATTTTGAGACAATCATTATCTTTGCTGCCGTTTCAGCATTCTTAACTTCTCCTTCTCTTTTCAACTTCCATTCATTCTAATTTTCACCAGCCATCTTCTTCATCTCTTAGCACTTTTTTCTCAGAAATCAGTAAGTTCTGCCGCTTTTTCTTTTTTCTTCTCTTTCATTATTTATTTTTTCTTCAAGATAGTGGTAGGCTTGACTTAACAACATTCGAGGTGGTATCCAGTTTTCTCATTCTTAAACCCTAGAAGAATATGAGAGGACGTGCAAGCTTATCTACCCATGTGCATTAGCACGTGAAGGGCGGCCTACTCTTAAAAGGTAAGAAAAGATTCTCGTGTCTTTTCAATTTTTTTTAGTATTTTGAGACAATCATTATCTTTGCCGTCGTTTCAGCCTTCCTAACTTCTTCTTCTCTTTTCAACTTCCATTCATTCTATTTGCAAGTACTTTACAGAAGAAGTCACTTCCAAAATTCTCTCTAATTTTCACCAGTCATCTTCTTCATCTCTTAGCACTTTTTTTCTCAAAAATCAGTAAGTTCTTCCGCTTTTTCTTTTTTTCTTCTCTTTCATTATTTCATTTAATTGCTATTTCCAGTGAGGAATCTGCTAAGAGGGGGCTACCCAATGAGGTTAGGTCAGAAGTGGAGGAAATTAATTCACCGGAGAGAATGAACTCTGATTCCGATTTTGATAATTCCGAGGGGTCACAATATGATTCTGGCATGGAGTATGATGTCCTTAGCCTGTCCGATTACAATCCAGATGGCTGGCCCATTACTGATATGCCTTCTCCAGGATTTATAGTGCTTGGCCTCCGGGTAAGGGTAAACCATTCATGAGGAGGTCTCCCATTACTAGAGAATTGGGTTTTCCCCCCAACACACGAGGAGAAAAGGGAAGAATCCACACCTCTCGAGGAAGGAATTTGACCTTTCCTACATATATACATGCGACTAATGGGTAAATGTCATATATTTACCACGCTTATGGCAATGTGTCGTTCATTGGCGATATTTTTACGTCATTTTATTGTTATGTCAACTTTTTTGTGACACGTATGCTACATATTATTTATTCTCATAATATTTCGACATATTATTTGCGATACTTTGCTAAAATGTCATAATTAGACGACACAAATATGAATTTATGCTAATTTATGACACAATTGTATCATTTCTTTGACATGTTGTATGTTCGGTGACATATACGTGACATTTTTTTTATAATGTCTCAAAATTTTACAAAATATTTACTTACGACACATTAGTAAAATGTCTTGATTAGACGATACAATTACAAGTTTGCTGCAAATTTGTGGCACAATTATGTCATTTTGTGATTGTGTCGCCTTTCTCGTGACGTATATTGCAACATTTTATATAATGTTCCAATAATTACGAAAAATCGTTACAAGACTTTACAAATATGTCTTCATTTGACGACAAAATTATAAATGTGTTGCGAATTTTTGGTAGAATTGTGCCATATGACTAAATTGAATTGTCAAGACATTGCGACGTTATTGGTGACATGTATGAATTATGATTAATAAGTTTTTTTTGCAACCACTTTGTTAAATCCCTTATTTTAGATAAAATAATTTCTCAATCACATATTATTATTAATATTATGCAATTTCATATGAAATAATTTAATTTATCATATTACTACTCAAATTTACTTAAATGTAAATAAATTTTAATATTTAGGATAATTTCATTTAATGGTGTAATAAGATTTGAAATGGTTTAGTAAGAGTGTAAGATAATTATAATTCTTAATTAGAACGTAAAATGATCCGATCCAACCATTCAAACGAACACATTTCTTTCATTTTATCGTGAACTAAAATAATAATAATTAGGTGAGAAATACATTCATACACCCCCTTTAAAACCTATTTTTAATGAAATTAATAATATTGTAACTTATCCCTCTTCAATGACCCATTGAAATTGAGAAGAACTGAAGAAATTTCAATGTTCCTCTTCAAAAAAAAAGATCAAAATAAAAAGTAACAAAAATAAAGTAAAATTCACCTAAATTCAACGATACTCTACACCAATTATTTTGTTTCAAAAAAATCCATTACAACGATTCCCCTTCATAAACTTGCCAAAACTACGAACAACGTTACAACAAGTTCCTTTTTAAGTATCCAAATTTATTATAATGGAAATTTTTAAAACATTAAGTTTACATAAGTTTTAAGTATCCGAATTGAATGATATTATAGATGAAACCTATTCAAATCAACTATTAAAAGTTAAAGTGTGTAGTTAAATATGAGATAGGGGATTTTTTTTTTCCAACTTTAGTACTCATATAATTAAAAATAAAATAAGTACATAAGCTAAGTAAATTGTTTACCTGTATATTTTACTATAAAATAAAGAGAAAGTCTCTTGTTGAACCGACTAACGGTAACATCAATCATGAGAATCTTGTTTCAATAAATATTTGGGTCAAATTATAATTATTTATACATTAGATACATTTTTAAAGTTTTTAATAGTTATATGAACCCCGTTGCATGAATAAAAACTAATATCAAATCATCCTATTAGTTACGTCAATTTTAAAATAACCCTATCTAACGGTTAGTTAGTATAAAACAAGATTTTGTGTAAAATAATTTATAGAATTGTATAGATTAGATATAAAAATATGGGAAAGTCTTAGAAAGACGGCATTTCCATAGGTATCTGGAAAGACGGGGATGAATTATAATTTTAAAAAGGTAAAATGTTTAAGTTGCAATATAAAAAATTTAGAGTTAAGTGCTAAAATGACCCTAACTTTAGGGTGAAAATGTCAATATAACCCTGCAAAATGAGAAAGTGCCAAAATAACCCCAATATTATGATAAAATGTGCAACTATAATCTTTTTCCCCCATAAGCTTAATTCTCATTTACCCATTTTTAACTTATGGGCAAGGGTATTTTTGTCTTTTCATGTCCGGTCAACACCCAAATTGACAGTCAATGCTAAAATAGTGACAAAAGGTTATAACTGCATATTTTATCATAAAGTCAGGATTATTTTGATACTTTCTCATTTTACAGGGTTATATTCGTACTTTCAGCCTAAAGTTAGGGTTAGAAGTGTAAAAATACCAAAAATTCATATGCAACGTGCAGTAGTTATAATTTTATGACCAGATTAATGCAACCCAAAATTTTTATCTTGATTTATTCTAATTTGCAGTTTAAACTTTGATTTTTCCATAATTTACGAAAATACCATCTTTCAAAAGATACTCTCTAAAAATACATAGTTCTAAATTTTTTTTTTAAAAAGAAGAGTACATGATAAATGTATATATGCCATATTTATTTTAAAACCCAATGAACTACATTTTAGTTTCAGGCAAAGTTTTGGAAAAGACCATATTTCCATATGCTTATGGAAAGACGGAGTTTAATTAGAATAATAAAAGGTAAAAGGTCTTAGTTTCAATATTAAAAATTTATTATGCAACGTGTAGTTGTTATAAAGTTTATAATCGATTTATGCAACCCAAAATGTTTATCTCCATTTCTTCAATTTGCACTTTAAACCTTGGTCTTTCAATTACTCATGGAAAGACCGTATTTCAAGAGATGAACTTTTAGTTCTAAACGAAGAGAAAATATAAAATATCTGATAACTAAATTTTAAATATAATTCACTAATTAATTTATTCATTATACAAATTATAATGACATAAATGAATTTCTTATGATATTATGTTTGATAAATTTTCAGTATTTCCCTACAATAAACTAAAATTTAGAAGTTTTTGTTAGAAATAAAAAATAGATAAGTAATATTTCTGTTTAATAGAAACAAATTTTTTTAATCAAATGAAATAAGGAAAATAAGCATTTAAATTAAAAAGTGATAAAGAAAAGATAATATATGAATGCAAGAAACCAAATATACATGTATAAAAGTAAAGTTATAATACTTATATGAAAATACCTGCATCAGACACACGTTTAAGAAAAAAGAAAAATAATTCTAAACCAATTTGACTTCTCCATGATAAGATCTGATTAGTCAGAAATCCTGTTCATTAATGTTATGTTTTTAATTTGAATTTGCTGTAATATAAGGCAAAGTCTCGGGAAACACTGTATTTCCATAGGCATATGGAAAGACGGGGTTAAATTAAAATTATAGAAATGTAAAAGGTTTTAGTTGAAATATTAAAATTTTATCATGAAAAATTTATTTTAATTTCTTCACATTTATAGTTTAAATCTCGGTCTTTTGAAGATTAAATTACTCATTATATTGAGTATTTATTTGGTAAGACAAGCAAATTCACCTCCTGATTTTTCTTCTGACCTTTTTTCCCTTCTCTTTCTATGGATCTAAATATAGTAGCTCTGATAAATTGCATCACTTTTTGCCGAGCAAGAGGATAAACTACTCAGGATCATTCTCTGCATCAAATTTCAATGCTCAAGCTTTCGGTTTTACAAAAAAAAAAACTTTGAAATTCCCCTCTCATGTTTTGTATCTTGATTGTATGGATCGAGAAACCAATCCAATATAAACAATCATTCCAATTTCTTTCCCTTGCAAATTATATACCAGGTACATCCATCGGAAGTTTGCCATCATTCACAAGGTTTAATCACCGAGGTGCACAGGTGTGATGTTGCAGACAAAAGGGGCGAAGGTCAATGTTGCAGACATAAGGGAGAGAAGGGATAATGTCACACTCATGCAAGCATAGGTGCACAAACTGCGATCAGTTGCGCAGACTGTTTAGGGAGCATGGGTGCAGCCATTTAGGGTATTAGTTGTGTAGGTATGTGCATTTGTGTTGTATGCGAGTGCATTTGTTCTGAGTTTGTGTTGTGTGTACATTTTCAATTTATTAACTGAGTTCGTAAAATGTGGTTTAGTTTTTTTTTGTTCCTTAGGAAAAGGTGATGGCAAGGATCAACATTTTTTTTTCCTCATCTTGTAGCACATACGGAATAAGTTTTGTCAAAATTTGTATTTATTGGTATTGTGTTATAATAATTATTTTCAACAGTGACATTTTTATTCTTGAATATTGGCAGTGCAAGAGATATTATTTTTATTAGTTTCTTTGATTTTAGTACATCCTTTAAACTGTTTATTTATGTTTTAATTTCTTATTATTTAGGATTTATCTTTCAATATAGCATATTTATTTCTAATATTTTATGTGTATAAAGTAATTGTAAAAGCTTTTTTTGTAGAAATAAAATTAATTATTTAAATATAGTTGTGGATATTTATTTGTCGCAAATAGTTGTGTCGCATTACATTCAAATATTTGAACATATAAGTGTATATATATACACACACACATACATATACACACTACGTGATACAAATTCAACCCATGCTAATTAGTGTCGAAACACATAATACCACACTAATTAGTGATGCTTAATTAACGTGACGTATAAATAATGGTACAGTAATTAAGTGATACTAAATGTGTTGTATTATTTGTGGCCAATAAATTTTATTTGCGAGAAATAATTTTTACCCCGCAATAATTTAAGACGCTTATGTCGTTCTTACATGTGTTGTAAAATATCACTTCACATTATTTGGAATGTCACAAACATTATCACAAATTACAATACGTCAGTTTAAATAAGGTCGTATAATTTATCTCAAAAACACATGCGTCAATGTATGTAAATGTCGAATAATATGTTGTAACATGCTTGCACCCACTCCATATAAACGACACAGAATGTGTCCCAAAAATACATGCATCACTAAGTGCAAATGATGCATAATGTGTTGCAAATATCTATGCGTCAATAATTTAATGAAGCAAAAAAGTCACAAATTATATGACATATATGCTAGTGAGACAAAGACTGTCATTTTATTTGTGGCACAATCAAAATATTCTGTAGTGAAAATAATACACGGGAAAACACGACAGAATAAATACTGATACAAATATTGTCGTAAATATCCTTTTGTGACACTATATCAGTGACAACGACACATTTTACATGTCGCAAAAAGGGATATTTGTTGTAGTGTGAATCCCTGACAACCTTCCTGAAGGGAGGTCAATCATCTTCCTTAAACATCTTCGTTCAGGGATTTGTTTCCCATTCCCTCCTCTATTCTCTAAGCTGCTCTAAGAGTTCCAAGTTAGTCCAGCGCAAGTGCATCCCAACGTTCTAGTGATTATCATGATGTTTCTGACAAGGTGTCACGAACTTGGGATCAAGCCAAAGTATAAGTTGCTTCGTTCGTTATATAGTGTGTCTTATAGTGGAAAATCCATGGAGAACATTATCACATTTGTTGGAAGGGAAAATAAACAGAAGGACTTCATTGTTCCTTCTCATTTGGGTAAGTGGAAGAGTCGGAGAAAGAGGCTTTCTTCGATTGCACAAGATACAAGGTTCCTCAATGGAACTCAGACATAAAGGTCGAGTCCTCTAAAGGGGGAAAGTAATCTTACCCTAGTTATCTCGAGAATGATAGGAGACGCCTTCTAGCCTCATCCCTGAATTATAGTAATTTTTCCAGCCTTGACAAGACTGTTGGCGGTTTCATCTGGTCACCAAAGATTCATGAAGAGTTTATGTATCAAAAGTTACAAAAAAAGTAGAATACTGTCCAATCCACAAGATTCCCCTCTAGAGGGCAATCATAAAAAAAAAGCGAAAAGAGTCCCCGAGGATCCACCTCAGGAGCCCCCTCTCGGGACCACTCCTAGTGATTTTAGACCCTCAGGAGTCTCCAAAGATTTTAATAGGTTTTGTTACTTTATTTATTTATTTCTTTTGTTGTTTCTTATTTCTATCCGTATTTTCTTTCTTTTCTTAGTGGGTATCGGCTCAGCTTTGGTTAAAGGGAAGAAAGGTGGGGCTTCTACCCCCCCCTCAAACCTGAAATCCACCATTCCTCCGATGGATGCAGAAATGGCCGTTGAGGATAAGAGATCAGGTGCAAAAAATTCTTCTTTGAGGAAGAATCAGCGCCAAAAGGTAAACGACAATAGTGGCCGGATTCCATCTACTCCATATCAAGCTAACCAACAGACACCCTCCTCGAATACTCTCACAACTACCCCAAGTATTCCTGTTTTCAATGAGCAGGTCCTCGAGATCTTTGTTAGCAATTCTCAGGTTGCCATACGTCTCCCCTTCTCTCTCATTTTTTATTCGTAACTCTGTATTCTTCCAAGCTACTGAATTTTTTATCTTGTAACTAGTTTTTATGATTGCTTTGTTATACTCTAGGTGTATCAACACCTTGGACAAGTAACCCAGAGCTTGTCCTCCCTTTTGCAAGTGTTAAATTCTGATCACGGTCGACTGAACGAGAGGATCAAACAAAAGATCTCAAAATTTCTAAGCTGACAGATGCACTTGAAGGCTAAAAAAAGAAGATTTCAAATCTCTAAGCTAACAACAGAAAGGTCATCCTTGACAGAGAGGCACTAGAGCTAAGGGTAAAGGTTGTTGAAGATCCGGCTATCAAAGAGAAGCTGATGAATAGCATGGAGCTGTTCAATTTCTTCGTTGAGCTCCTAGAATTGGCCAAGAAACTTGGCCGCAGCTTTCTGATAGAGATAGAACTAAAGTCAAGGCTAGCTTCATCCTTGTCTAAGGATAATATCAAATTCTTGGAATCTTTCATTCAGCCTAATTTTGTGGAGACTCTCGATGCAAAGTGGGATAAAGCAGTTAAGAGGGGTGGCCTGAGTTTTTCCTTCTTGAGCTTCTTAAAGTCTAGTGGGTGCTTTCATACTGCTAAAGAGATTCGAGCTCTCTCCCCCGAGGTGATGGCCACTAGTGTCATCCAGCAACCAGCTACAGAGGAAAGAGCTATAGAGACCCATGTTCAAACTAACACCGAGGATGATGCTAACAGGGTAGGGGAAAATTTTAAAATTTTCATGTTTTGGCCTCCTCATGTACTTTTACTTCTTAATGGAAGTATGTTTCGCTTACTGATTATTTCTTCATTTTTTAAAAAAAATCCTCATAGTGTAAATCACTGATGAGGTAGCTGGAATGCGCTTACAAGGAATTCTCTAATACACAAATAGAGCTGAACGAATCCAATGAACACCTAATGAAGTCAATGCTAGACCTTTCTAGATGTAATGAAGAAATAAATGTTCTTTGTGGGGAGAACCATCAACTCAAGGAAGAGTTAAAATCATGATGGGATGGTGAGCACCCTACCTTCAAGAATTTGCTAAAGGATCATCAGAAAAAAAAAGTATAATGGGGGTGATACCTCTCGAGGTTGCTGAAAGTTGTGATCCCGTCGAGCCAGATTATCAAGAGACAATACATCGTATAACTAGCCAGTTTGAATCTTTAAAAAGATATTTTTCCGACGCCAACATACTACCAATTCTCGAAGCACTCCTTAGACTTAGCCGAATCGAAACATATAAGTTTAAGTCCAAGTGGAAGAGGTAGTGCAGCTCCACAAGGTGCACATCCACTAGAAATCAAAGAATTATATGAGAGAATTACTCTTTACGTTGTAAGCCTTCGAGCTCATTGCCTGTACCACAGTGCCATTAATCTAAAACTTGTGGTTAATGAACTTCTCCCTAGGTTTCTACTTAGGGAATCCCACCATTGGATCATTGATCGCCAAGTATACACGACAGAAACTGATCGTCAAAAAGCAGCCTCTGACGCAATCTCAAAATGGCTACGGGAGTTACAATCCCATGCTCACCCCCTTTAAGAGGGCGAAGATCCTCAGTTTCAAAGAAGTCAAGGTCTGAGAAAAGAGATAAAAGCTAAAGATCTTTGAGCAATGCTACTAAATGGTCCAAAAGAAAACATTGTAGAGACGAGGAACTTCATATCGTGGAATTAGAAGATGATCCTTCAATGAAACATTCGGCCAAAGAAAATAATGGATCCATCCGAGTATCCAGAAGAGGAACATATGAAAAAGCTTCAACGTGCGGCCAAGAGTAAGATGGAAGGACTTGAGAAACTGGAAGTAAGATTGGGAATTTTAGCCCCATAAACCAAGAAAATGGGTCCTCTCTCTATGTTGTTTCCAAAGCTTTCATACTGTAGTTGTGTTTGTAACTTTTATCCACAATTCAATTTATCGAGTGTATCTCATAGCATAAATTTTATAATTTATATATACTAAATGTTAAGTTAATCAGTGAGATTCAAGTAGATTGTGAATGCTAACATATATTAGGTTGCTTATCAACAAAAAATATTAATAGAATGGCCTATTAAGCTTGAATGAGAGTAGTAAGCGGGATAGAGTAAATTAGATTGCTTATCAGCAAAAAAACTTAATCGAATGACTTATTAGGCATGAGTAGAATTGAGTAGCTTATCAGCATTCTTCACCAATCATATCATTCAACGAATGTATTAAAATTACATCCCCGGTGCCGCTTATTAGAATTTCACTCAATCGTTGGCCGCATCGCATGACATACGAAGCTAGAATTATTACAAAGAGTTCCACTTATCATCATTTCATTCATGTCTCCGAGAGTACCGCTTATCAGCATATTAATCATGTCTTCATGAGTGTTTCTTATCATCATATCACTCATGTCTTCGATGGTGCCGCTTATCAGCATATCACTCATGTCGTTGAGGGTGCCTTTTATAAGCATATCACTTATGTTTTTCAAAGATGGTAATATCTTCTCAAATTGGTGATATTCCATCTTCGGGGAACCCAGACTCTGTCCATAGTTTTGAGGACATAGCTACCTCCTGGGTATGTTTCTATCACTTTGTAAGGTCTTTCTCAGTTAGCAGCCAATTTTCATTCAGCTTCACGCCAACTCTTCTCATTTTTTCTCATCACCAAATCTTCTAGGTTAAACAGTACTTTCTTGACTCTTCTGTCATGATAATGCTTGACTCTTTCTTTCACCCTAGCTTCGAGGAGGGATGCCAACTTTCGCTTTTGCTCCACCATATCAAGGTCCAAACAATGATTTTCCTCATTAACAGTCTCTTCTATAGCTGTCATCAACCTCAGACTTGGAACTCCTATTTCTGCGAGAATCACTGCTTCTGAACCATGGACTAAGCTATACAGTGTTTCACCAGTGAAAGGAGATTTAGTTGTCCGGTATGCCCATAAAAAACTGGGTATCTAACATATCCAGTTTCCTTCAGCCCTCTCAAGCCTAGCTCTGATACCATTCACTATTTTTCGGTTGGTTACTTCTACATGATTGTTGGCATGTGAATGATAGACTGCCATTACTTTTTGCTGAATCTTATACTCCTCACACCACTTCTTAAACAAATGTTAGGCAAACTGCGTCCCATTATCAGTGATAATAGTCCTTGGGATCCCAAAGCGATATATAATATTCTTCCAACAGAGCTCAATGACTGACTTCCCTTTTATGTTAGTCAAAGGCTCAGGTTCAACCCACTTTGTGAAATAATCAACAACCATTATAAGATACTTCAACTTCTCTGGGGCTTTCGGGAAAGATCATACTAGATCGATCCCCCACTTATCAAATGATCATGAACTGTGAATGTTCGTTATCTCTTATTGGGGAATGTGAATTATGGAAGCATTCTTATAACATTGGTGACAAGCTTGTATGCATATGTTCACATCATCAAACATCATTGGCCAATAGTATCCTGCTCGAATGAGCCTTCTTGCCACGGATCGAGCCCCCTGATGGCTACCACATATACTTTCGTGAACTTCCCTGATAAGTTAATCTGTCTTATAAGGGATAACGCATCGAAGAAATGGTTGTAGATGTCCTCTTCTATATAGAATTCTATCTTGCAGCATATATCTCAGGGCTTTTAGCCTTATCTTTCTGGCATCAGCCACATTTTCTGGAAAAACTCCCTCTCTAGGGTAATTCACTATAGCATTCATCCAAGTATTCTTCTCCCCGGTAACCATCATGACTTTCTCCTCGAAGCTTCACATGTTTAAGGTTTCCATGAGTAGTTGTTATTCTTGAGAATGAATTTCCAAGTCTGAGGAAGCTAGTTTACTCAGGGCATATGTTTTATGGTTTTCTTTTCTTGGCACTTGTGTCTAGGTATACGCTCCGAAGCCTTTCAAAATTTGTTTAACTACCTCCAACTACCTCTATAGATTGCATTCCTTGACTTTGTATTCCCCATTTACCTGTTCAACCACTATATGAGAATAACTGTAAATTTCCAGATCTTCCACCTTCAGTTCCTTAGCCAATTGCAACCCAGTTATCAGGGCTTCATACTCGGCCTCATTATTCGTGGCTTTAAAAGAAAAGTGTAATGCGTATGGATAATCCTTTCCATCAGGACTGGTGAGTTGTACCCCATCCTTGCTTCCAAATGCGAAGAACCATCTACGTACAACTTCAAAATCGTTTTCCTTTAAGTTTCCTTCTTTAAATTTTCTTCTTCAACCGCAATTGGTTCTGAGGTCTCCACTATGAAATCTGCAAGTGCTTGACCCTTGATTACAATTCTGGGCTGATATTGGATATCATGTTTTTCCAACTCCACAACCCATTTCATAATTCTTCCCAAAGCCTTTGGTTTCAATAGAATCTGTCTAATCGCGTGATTGGTAAGCAGTACTATTGTATTCCCTTGAAAGTAAGAACAAAACCTTCGTTCTGCATGTACCAAAGTCAGGATCCACCTCTCGAGAGTTGTTTACCTCATCTCTGGCCCCTGCAATGCTTGACTCACAAAGTGGATGGGATGGTGTTGTCCTTCCTTCTCCTTAACCAATGATGCACTAATTGCCAGAGACGGGGCAAAAATGTACAGGAATAACGTCTTACCCTTCTCAGGCTTCATGAGGGTGGGCAACACCCTTAGATGCTCTTTCAGCTGCTTGAATACTTCTTCACAACTCTTTGTCCACTCAAATATCCTTGATTTTCTAAGCACGTAAAAAAGGGTAGGTGTTTATCCTCCCCCTTCAAAAGGAACCTACTTAAAGCTACCAAGGACTCCGTAAGTTTTTGCACCTCCTTCAACGTTTGTGGACTCTTCATTCTCATCAAAGCCTTGACTTTCTCTGGGTTGACATCAATACCCCTCTCCAATACCATGAACCCAAGAAATTTTCTAGCCCTCACACTAATAACACATTTGACTGGATTTGACTTTAAGTTTTCCCCTCGAAATATCTCAAAGGTTTCCTTCAAGTCTACCATAAACTCCTCATAACTCCTACTCTTCACAACAATATAATCAACATATATCTCCATATTCTTTCGAATTTGTCCCCTGAAAAACTTATCCACTAACCACTGGTAAGTTGCCCAGTGTTATTGAGCCCAAAAGACAACTTCTTATGACAATAAGTGCCTATGTCGGTGATAAACGATGTTTTTTCCTTGTCTTCCTCCGCCATTAATATTTGGCGATACCCTTTATGTGCGTCAAAGAAAACCAAACGCCAGTATCCCGCAATGGCTTCCATGAGCTTATCAATCGACGACAAGGGGTAACTATCATTGGGGAAACATCTATACAAATTGGTAAAATCTATGCATATTCGCCAAGAACCATCATGTTTTGGCACCATAATTGGATTGCTTAACCACTCCGGATAGAACACATCCTCAATGACGTTTGCCTTTAGCAACTTCTCGACTTCCTCCTTAATAGCTTCAGCCCTTTCAGGGGAAAATATCCTTCTCTTTTGTTTAACTGACTTAATGGATGGATCGATATTCAACCTATATACTTCCAAGCTCGAGGGTACTCCTGCGAGGTCAGAAGTACTCCAATAAAATACATCACCGTATTCTTCCAATAGTTTGCACAATATTCCCCTAATGTCCTCAAGCATAAACTTTCCTACACCCATTGTCCCAAGATCTCGAATGGGCACTTGTACCACACTTGCTGGGCTAACTTTTCCATGTACCGAAGCCACATTTCTTTGTTTCCTTGCTTCTCTCACTGTCGTAAGATTACAACTTGTAACTACAATATGATCTCCTCGAATAGAGGCTATCCCCCTATCAGTTGGAAATTTCATCATTAGATGATAGGGTGACCATACTGGTCAACCATGGCACATCCATAACCTTCTAAGAACCACATTATAGGGCGAGTAGGCACCAATGACTGCAAATTCACAATCTATATTTACTCCCCTATCACCATCAGATACTCGAACTGACAAAGTTACTTCCCCCAAAGGAAATATGGGGTTCCCTATGTAACCAGATAAGGACGAGGCTGACTTCTTCAAATTACCACGCCCTATGTCTAGCTGATCAAAGAAATCAACAAACATCACTTCCACTCCACTTCCATCATCAATAAAAATCCTCTTCACCAAGAAGTTCCCAATCACCACCGAGACCACCATGGGATCTGCATGTGGAGTTTGATCTGGCACTGCATTAGCCTTTGAGAACGTTACAGTCTCATCTGGCCAAAACCTCTTATGGCGCAGTTCTCAAAGAAACTAATTCAAATTATTACATAAACGACTGATTTCTTTTACAGAATGTCTATAAATATCCGCCTCTATTATTTTTCATTTCACACACAGAAAATATATTATACAAGGATGCAAAAGAAAAGGGACGCCGTGAGCCTAATTTACTTGATGTGTCTCGAAAATCGAATGGACAGCACGCTCGAGTTTCCTGATCGTAACCTGCAAAAAATGAATTAGGAATGAATACGTACATGGTATTTATACTATATAGAGTAGTATTTTACCTTAATTATCCAATAAATACGACATTAAATATTACCGTTTCAACCTAATTGGGCCAATTAATACAGACCCATTATATGATTTGGGCTCGGTCCTTATCATTACTCAATACTCCACTGTGGAAGTATACTACAATTCTTAAATACAATATCAATGGAGGTGGGAACAAACTATGGAAATGCAACTTTTGCAAGTTCAAGGATGCTACTTATGTTCACAAGCTATTGAAAAGGTTGGAGCAAAAAATGTTGTCCAAATTGTCACCAATAATGGACCTAATTTCAAAGTTGCAGAAACTTTATTTATTTTTTATTTAGTTCAAATTTTAGTATTCTCGAATTTAATATGGACTAACAATAAGTTCTTTTTTATATTTATAGTTTTTGTTTAATTCGAAGTTAAGTATACTCGAATTACACATAGACTAATAATAAGTTCTTTATATATATATACTCCCTCCGTCCAAGCAGAATTGGCATGTTTGCTTTTTCACGGTCTTCAATGATCATGTTTGATCGGCAATATCTCTAGCTACATGTACCAATTCTGCATAAAAAATTGATATTTAGAAAATATATGTTAAGATTAATTCATCAATATCTCACATGATATATTTATTATATATATTAATTTATATTAATGGTCAACGTTTATCAAATTTGACATTGAAAAACAAACATGTCAATTCTGTTGTGACAGAGGGAGTATGAATCTTGAAGACTTAATGATAAATAAGGTGCTAGAATTTTGGCTATAATTGGGCCAAGCCCAATACCGACCTTATTTATAGTCCTGGTTATTGAGATTAGATGAGAATTTTGGACCTAGTCGTCGATCTAGTAACCGGTTAATCCTTAGAGGATCTTGAGAAAGCAGTTTGTGTGGATACTGATAGAGGTCGGACATGTGTGGCTTGTGGTCAATTCACCTCTGGTCGTGAATATCAAGTTGATTCTCCATTAAGGTAATACAAACATTTTGTTCATCGATTCTTGACATAATTCAATATTTGAGTTATATATATTCCGTTGCTATATAATTATTGAGTTACTTACATTATTGGGGTTTCTTCATTGATATTCTATGTAACCTCAATGGTTTTCCCAACCTCCAATACCCCTTTCAATCCTACATTTTCATCAGTACCACCTTTGTTTTTATCATCTCCCCTGCTAACCAAACTAACATCTCTTTGAGATTGAGATGTTCGTGTCTTTTGGACCTTCCATCGATTTCTATTACATGATATACCCATGATGTGGCCAATCCAGCTATGGATTACCATATCAAGCTCAAGAAAAGGGTTTGAAAAACACACATAATGAATGTGTTTCCCCTGCATTAAAGAGAGTAAATGAAAATGTTATCTCATCATTTATAGATTCTATATATATTTTTGATTTACGATTGAATTTTTACTTTTAATGATTACATTCTACATTAAACAATCAAAAATTAATAAATATACTAAAATTAATTTTTGAAGTCAAATAATTAACATAACATTTAGTAAAACAACCAGTCAAACTAAAGAACATTTTGTCAAACATGCCAAAAGATAATGTAGGGACTATAAACTAAGCACCTATAAGAGAAAGTCCAACAGCTTCCCTGATGTGCCCCAGCTGCTGCCATATCTGCCACCCATTTAGCCAGAATCTTTAAGACAAAGCCCCTGAAGTTGTCCAGGGGGGGAGATTCTCCGTCATTCAGGTCAGGAAGAGTGTTTATGAAATTATGAATGAATAGTTGAGTATACAGTGTTACCTTTTTCCTTTATATAGGATGGTAGATATGGAAACTTTTTTTGTTTGCTTTTGATGCAAGTACAAAACTCTTCCTTGGGTTGGCCCAATGGTTATTACCCAAAAGTTATTACAATGTGGATAAAATGGAGTAACTTGGGTCGTTCATGATAGGAATTTGGTGCCAAGCATGAATACGTGGGAGGCCGTCGTCGTGCCTCTCAAAGATAGTGTTTATATGCCCTAATTGCGGCTATACTACTAGAAAGTAGATAGTGGCAAGTCGGGGTCGTCCACAGAGAAGAGGAATATTTCCAAGAGTTTACACATACAAGGGTGAATATAAGCCTATTTATATATACACAGATATAAAAGAAAGTAAAAA
>JAULKM010114542.1:0-22222 GCA_032355605.1 Rubia tinctorum | reverse complement strand
GAGCCACCGTCGCACCACCACCGTCCCACCCCCCACCCCCTCCAGCTTGCTACCCCCTGTGAAGCCTAATTTTACCGATGGAGTCGCTACCAAGGACATCCACATTGACGTGTTAACCTCCATTTCTATTCGCATCTTCCTCCCGTACTCCTGCTGGGACCCACTCCCGAGTAAACCTAGGGAATAAAACCCGTAAAACTTCTCCACCTTCCTCCAAATTCGACGAATTGTCTTTTCTGATGCACCCACCCACAGTGTTTCTACAATTTTCTTAATAACAATTGAATCTTGGTATTGAATCACCGGAGACGAGAATGAATGGGCAATATGTCTGATGGAGAGCACATGCATGTGGAGGGTTATTCCAAAATACCAACATAAGTTTCACTCTGATTGTATTCATATGTGGCTAGCCATTAATGGTAGTTTCCCCTTGTGCTGACATAAGGTTATAATGTAGGGCGTGCGATTGCTGGTAAAATCATGTTGTAAATGGCACCATTTTTTGGGAAGTATTGAATTCGGGCCAGATCCCACTTTGTCGGAATAGCTATGATCCGGTCAACGAGATGATGAATCTGATCTGGTTCGACGGGCCCCGAAACCATAACCGGAGGAACAGCTGCACGTGCAGCTCCGATCACGAATTTGACATCGAAGAATGGGGTTTACGGAGGATACAATTCAGCGAGTACTGGTTTGTGGAAGATTAGGCTTCCAGGGGTATGAAGGTAATTTCAATGCTTTTGTATTATTATTTTTTTATATGGAGGAGTAAATTTGTCTTTTAAACATAATCCGACCTCAAACTGCCTGAAAATGCTATCTATAATGGCACTATAATGCAAGACATATCTTGCTTGGTTGACGAAGGGCTTATGTGCAAATATTACTATAATTTATTGATGACAGTGGGTTATTCTGCAATTCATCAGAAATTATTATTTCATTGATGTGCTATTGTGTAAATATGGGATTTCATTATTGCCCCGCCTTATTTTCATTTAGAATTCCCCTTCCTTCCACCCACGTGTCATTCCTCCAATCGCCTCTGTGATTTCTTCCTCATTCTGGCCGTGTTTCCCGCGATGGGATGGGAGAGAATAGGAAGAAACTAGGAAGAAATCACGTCGTGTTTCCTCATTCTCCCTGTCTTCCCCTTCTTCAAATCCGCAGGTCGGCACCCATCTATTTCTCTTTCATTTTTTTCCATTTCTCTTGATCGGGGTTTTCTTTATTATGGTTTATAGTGTTTTACCAATTACGGCACGAGGTTAATTGAAGACATCGATGAAACTTATGCTCATCTCTGTTACAAGTGCATTAAATGGATTCAGAAAGCTTTTATTCCTGGGGTTACTCATCTAGGTTGGTAGTCATTTATGGAGAAGTATAGAGGTATGTGTTCTCCTGCTATAAAATCTAAAGCATGTGCTCGTGGAAAGTCCGGAAATGGAGCCAACTGTTACTAGAAGAGCGCCTTGTTGTTGTTCAAGACTTATAGCGAAGGTCTTTGAGGTATTGATTTCCTTTTTCAAACTAAATTTATTAAAATTCCTGAATCGAATCCACAGTTTCTGACCTACTATTTTTTAGTATCACAGGTCGTGTTAGAGAGAAGTCTCATCATCATTTGACAAGTTAGAATTTTCAATCATTCGTTGATTATTTTCAAGTTTGTATTCCTTGTTATTCTGCTTCTGATATGCATTGTTGTATGATTTTCTCAATTCGTGTTTGATGAGTATGCGTTTAGTGTAAGGATTATAGAGGTAATTGTTTTTTTTTGTTTCTGAAGGAGACTGCCATGATGGAACTCATCTTAAACGCCTGGACAAATGTGTGACTGGTGCAATCTACAATTTTACAATGCAACTTAAAACATGTGTGAATGGTACAAGCTTCAATAGTTCACGTAAGTACTTTACTCGCTGACTTTTTTGGGATCATGTTATGGCCGAGTGATGCTTGGTTTTGGTCAACTTTTAGATATTTCATGAATCGCTACGAGTAATTTCTTGTTATATGTCCCGTGTTTTCAATATGTGTTGTTCCGAAATGATTCATACTTGTGGATGCTCAGTTCAGAAAGTATAATTCATTCATACTTATTATATGTACTATCTTCAGCAAGTATATTTGACACTAAGCTGCATAAAAATAGTGATTGTTTCTAAGTATTTCGCCAGTACCGGGTGTGCTAAGTATTATTTTCAATTCCAAGGCTCGGAAATTTTCCAAGGAAAATCAGCGGCCCGTATATATTTGCTGCAATAGTAGGACAAAATGAGATGAAACTGTGTCATTTGCTAAATGTGATCAATCCAAAGATTGGCGGTGTGATGATCATGGGTGACAGGAATATGGAAATCAACTACTGTTAGGTCATTGACGGATTTACTTCGTGCAATAAAAGTAGTTGTTGGTGACCCGTACAATTTAGTTCCAGATGATCCCGAAGTCATGGGTATTGAGGTGCGCGAGAAGGTATCAAAAGGAAAAGAACTCACTATTATGCTCACCAAAATTAACATGGTTTAGGGTCCATAGATGCAGGTTACTTGTTATTGAGAAATTCTACGAGGTTTTTAGCTGAGGGATTTATCGGTGAGTTTCACTGCATTCCTTTTCCTTTCCTTTCCTTTACAGTATTGTCTAATGACATGTGCTATGTGCATTCTGCATTATTCTGGTTGTAGCTGGCAACACCGTCCGACATGAAACCAAATGCCCTTCTTCATAACAGGCCACTAAATTCCACATGAGAAAAAAACCATGAAATTAACTCATCTATTTTTTCTGAAAGAAAGCTAACGACTTTGTATGTCTACGTCTGGTCTAACCACAAACGCATATAATGTTTGAAGTTCTTTATTGATTTTCTTGTCACCTATTATATAAGTTTTTGGCAATGGACATTATGTATATGGCTTGCTAGGACATTATACTTGTTTTGTTGATTGGAAATTTGCTTCAATTCATTCCCATATGACGTATGTTTTTAAGAACTCTGACATCATTATTTAGCCTTCCCTAACTACTCCACGCATTTCAGGTTGCACCCGGCGTTGATTAATACTGCAACAATAAGTTTAAATTTGTTAAGAGTTGTTGGAGCTTCTTGTTTGTATCTATCAACACACATGAATGTTAAATCATACAGGATTACTGTTTATATGGTTTAGGAGATAAAGTTGTTTGTTTTATCTTTTCTATATCTTTCATCTCTTGGAGTAGTTAAGTAGCGCCTCACCTAATATTGTTATGCTTTGTAAATGTGATATATTGTGTATGTAGCACAGATGAAACAGCTAATTGTTCTTGTTCTAAGCGAAGAATAATAGCTCATCACCAAGGCTTGTCCGGATTGTCTAACATACTAAATGAGGGATGATGGAAGGAGTTAAAAGGGGACTATACTATTTTGCTAGATGATGTTTCTCCAGTTTTTATTGTCATATTTGTATCTATTTTTTTCTTTTGTTGAAAATATTGGATGTTCATTCCATTTTGGTCAGCTCATAAGAGAAGGTATTGTGGATAAGAACACGATTAGTTTGAACAGAGGTGGCTCAACATTCATTCACAACTGTTTATCTTATGTTATGTTAATTCACTCAAAAGATTTCAGATTGACTTTAAATTGTTGAATCATTCTCAGAACACGCTGGAACTGAAGTGGTCGAATGTGTCTGGCTAATTGAAATAACGGAACTAAAGGTGGGCAATTATCATATCCTTCTTTTTTTTATTCTGTAGCATAACCTTTAGACTAGGGATTACTAACCTTTTTACCTGTCCATTCTTCACAATTTGATTTACCAAACTAATGTATTCATCAGCATCATTCTCCTTTTTGAGTTTGACTATAATCAAGTCATTTCGTTAGAAACATGATTACGAAGGTTTACAATCAAAATGTTATCTTTTAAGATCATGTTTTACTGAACTTGTATCTTGGAATTATTTGCTTGTTCATAGTGTGGCTTGGGTTGGCCATACTAAAGAATCAAGAGAGATCTTTGTAGGGTACTAAATCCCTTATATTGTTGCAAAAAGACATGATGTTATGGACTCTTCATTTTGTTATGGTTCTTCGAACTGAAGACAAGTGGTTAAAATTGTTTTCTTATAACACTTTTATCATGCTTGCCGTATAATGCCACCGTTTTGCTTGTTTCCTGGGTAAAAAGTAGCTGGTGATGTTAGTAAATGATTGGTTCATATCTTTCGTATAAGAGTTTGCGCAAATATTTTTCCAATGTCCTAAAATTAGCTAATATGTTACTTTATATTAGCAAACATTTTTCCGGAGTTATAAGCTATAGAAGGTATTTAATTGAAGTATGGAAGTTGTGTGGATGCCACCAAATGTTGCTTTTGAATAATTTTGCGTGAATTATTCTCTGTGTTACTTGTCGTGTTTATTTTTTGATTTGTTTCTTGCTTCTCTTAGGGTTAGATTCCAGATGTACTAATTGGTTCTTTTTTGTTTATTGTAGGAGAAAGTGTTCTCTATATAGTGTAGAGTGACTAAATTAACAACTGTATGGATGAGTCTTTTGCGCTTTTTCCGTAGTTCTGTTCCAGAGTAAGTTGAAATTTATTGTTCTTGTGATATTAGATTTTGCGTGTGTTAGGAAGAAAGTAATCATATTGTAACCAACTTATAGAAGTATGATATTCCCCATCCCATATATTCTGTAAGTTTCTCACATGACTTCTGAATTTTTTATGCTAAAGTAATCTTTTTTATACATGTACACAGATGTTATCAGCTTCGTGAAAACCCTTGAATTATATTTAAAGTGGGAGATTTGAGTGTGGTTGAACGAGTGTATGTGCACATAAGTGTTGTGAGGGCAATATTACGGTATGCTTAGTTTCCCCTCTGTTTAGTAAAAGTTATGCATGCCATGATAAGTCCATTAATAATGTCCCCATGTTGATCAGTCACACACCACGTAATATTTCATATGGACACTCTTGGCACCATCACATCAAATATTAGCAAGATATCGAAAATGTTTTGAAATGGTTCAACTGTTATTACCTTCTGATGTTGTTTTAATAAAGTGTTGATTTTGCTCTATTCTTTTCGAATCTTGAACAAGACAGTGGTTATGATTATATCTCATCATGAGATACTTGCGATGAAATAGTATGTCCTGAGTCGTAAATCCTTAAACTTGTGCATTTACTTCTTGTGCGGGTTTCAGATATTTATTTGTGTTTCTTACAGTGTTGATTGTTTGGATTACTTGTTTTGCAAAATCATTATTCAATAGTTGGAATTCAATTTATAATTATCAATACATTAAGAGTTCATTCTGTTGATATTAGTAGTTGGAGTACAAATTTTGTAGGTTTTCTTCTTAAAGCATAAAAGTAGCATGCAAGTATGCTTACATAAATGCTATTCCAGGAGTTACTGTAGGAGGTGTGATAAATTATGTCTATGTCGAACTTCAATAATTCTATGGTTTTTCCACGCTGTTGCTGATTATTTTTCATGGTGTTACACAGATGAGTACTCTGACTTGTGACTGCCCATCGTATATAAGAGATTAGCGCAAGGTGGCATTTTCTTGGCTAATGTTCTCAACCGGATTTTTGATCCGAGTGTTCCAACTGATGATCAGAGCCATCCGACTTGCGAGCCAAGCCTACCGCTTGCAGCAGAATGAACATTAGAATTTCCTCTATGAGCTACATTCACATTGGATATTTATGTCAACAATAAGATTGTCCCTATTTAGACAACTCTTTTATTATTTCTCTAGCAATCTTTTTGGATTGTCCAAAGGATACATATATCTATACCTCGAGAGCAATAAACAAACAGTTTGCCTAAGAACAAATGAATAGATTGTTTGTGGAATCATGAATTTTCCCTGTTGCATTGTGTCTTGGGTGAGTTATTCTTTTTGTTCTTCTGTATGTAGGATGAATGGGATTATACCTATGTTGAATGCTTAAATTCTTAATTTGTTGGAGTAAATGTTGAAATCCTATGCTATGACACTGTGTATGCCAATTAATAGTGAGGTTGCTTATCCCTTGTAAGAGAATGGATATTGTCGATCTTGGTAGATTCGTAATAACATGAATTTTAAAATATCAATTTTCATAAATTATATTTACACACAATTATAGATATCAACGATCAAACGGTTTTTGAGTCAACTGACGAAAGTCAAAGTGTGCAGAATTAAGTGGGACGGAGGGAGTATAATTTTTAACTTATACATTCTATTTGTTAAATTAAACACTGAAATTATAAACCTAAATTAAAGTAATTTTTAAAAAGTTAAGTACTGTATTAGAATAATTTTATAATTTCACATGCAAGTGCACTTTATTATTATAAATGAAATATTTAAAATTGAAAAAATACAGTTATTAAGTCAAAATATAATGTGACATGTCTACAAACTTATGGACATGTGAAAAAACACATTTCCTTAGACTTTTCCATGTTACAAAATAAAATGGTTGAAGAAACGTATGAAATATATAGAGATATTAAAATGAGAAATATTGAGAGAAATATAATGATGTAAAAATGAAGAGAGAGAGATATAATTAGATATAAAGATTAATACACTTAATGTAGAGTGGAAATGATACACAAAATCTAAAGATTGAGAATAATGTAAAATAAATAAAGAAATAAATTCACGCATCAAAATATAAGTGGTCTAAAATTAAGGATAGATAAAGTTATACGAGAAATATTAAGAGAAAGATAATATGATAAATTTAAATAGAAAATAAAATATAAAAGTTATGGAGTGAAGAGTGATAAGAGAAAATAAAATAAATAATACAACGAAAAGTGATAGTACATATTTTTTCATAATAAAAATTTAAAACAATTTGAATGGTAGAAATTGCTTACATTATTCATTAACCCATAAATAAATGCGTAATTTAAAGTATTAAGTTGCACATCACATGTATTGGTTGTATTTATGTATTATGAATATGTGTCGTATGCAATTTCATTTACACGAGCTAAAATATCATAGATAAAAATATAATTTTATCACTTTTACATACAATTTTAATAAATTATGATGCATACATTAATGTTAGAAGTACTCAAAATTTTATAATCACGTTATTATAATAAATATTATACAATACATCAAGAGTTATTAGTCAAATATATATTTAAAATGTATGTTTAAACACCACACCAACCTAGTATTTGCACATACACTAACTATCTAGAGTTATATTTACACATTAAATTATCACAAGGTTATATTTGCACTTATATAAATTATGTAGGGTTATCTATGCACTTTCTTTTTTTTTATCAAAATATTATTTACTTAATTTTTCGAGTCTTTCGTGTCCATAATTGCATGTGTCATTTCATCTCAAAGTTCTTATGCTATAATAAGAAAAGAAAATTGTTTATATAAATTTAAATAATTCACTAAAGTGTCAATGTAACTTTTTGATAATAGAAATTTACAACATAACGCTAGATAATAAGTGAAAGTGTAAAAACACTATTTCCAACAATTTAAGTTGGAATTATGTGCAAACACAATTTTGCTCCTTTAGATTTTTTTTGGAAAATAGGAATTAACACTCCAATTATTACCGTCGCTCCACCGTCGCACTACCATCGGGCCACTGTTATGCCGCCACTAGACCACCGTCGCACCGGACCACCATCGTGTCGTCGTCGTAAAAAGTAAAGTTATATTCGCACATTATGAAAACCGATAGGGTTAAATTATCGCATTCCTGAAACCTATAGGATTATATGAGTACATTCGTGAGAAGTGTAGAGTTGTATCAACACATACTATAAAAATAAAAGTGTCATCGTGTAAGTCTAAAATCAATGCCAACGGCACGCAACCGCCATTTCAACATCTTCAACTAGTCATCAGCGTCCCAGAGGGTGATTCAGGCAGCGAATGAGGCGCTTTGACGAGGTCGACGTAGCAGACGTTGACGTGGAGGTGCGGAAACCCTTCAAAAAATGGCATTTTAATCTGAAAATTTCCCTTAATTCATTGTATTAATGCGGTATTGAATTTGATTATGTGATTTTATTTTGCTTCTAGTCATATGAATATATACTCACCCGTCCCAAGATTAATGGCACAATTACCTTTTTCCAAGTTCAATTTGATTTTTTTACCCTAAATAAAAATTAATATACATAATAAAAATATAATGCGTCTTAATATTTATTTTCTAAATATCAATTTTTATCCAAAATATTATATGTAGTAAGAGATATTAACGGTCAAACATGATCGTTGAATACCGTGAAAAAATAACTGTGCCATTAATTTTGGGATGGAGGGAGTATATGGTATATAATATATGAGTTTTGATGATATTTTGTTTATTTTGTACCTTCGGTGTTGTGTATAGTTGTTGTCTTGTTGTGTTTTTCGATCTAGAATTTCTAACATTAATGGGTTTTGAAATGAGGCTGGGAGACGTGGTAATGGTTTTTTATATGAACAGGGTGTTATGTGACGTCGAATTTTATAGTGTATATGAAGTTGTCAAGATGCGATAATGGTGTATATGATGTTATGGTCGTCCCTTAAGGCCAAATGATTGTACTATCCCTTTGCTTTTTATAGTATGTGTTGATATAATTCTACATTTTTTTTTACAAATGTGTTAATATAACCTTTTAAATTTTAGGAATGTAATAATACAACCCTATTAGTTTTCATAAATATGTTAATATATTACCTGTTAAAGCGTCGATGCGGTGATAATAGGCGATGATATGATAGTGGTCCGGCGATGGTGGTAAGGTTGTAATTGTCCATCCCCGAAGATATAATCATTATTAATTGACCAATAGTAGAGAGTTATTTAAGTATCACAATTATTCTCTCTTTTCATTTAATTTAATTGTGGCACATCACTCTTTGACTCGATTTTTTAAAAGATACCAATTGTGTGAAGTAAAATGGATGAGGACAAAAAGAGAGAGTAAAGAGTGAGTTTCCTGACATGCGGTATGTCCATAAGTTTTTGGACAGACCACTTATTTTTTACATTGTAAACTACACTTGTTAAATTACCTGCTAAATTAGAAATTTAAAAATAAATATCTTACATATACATATATATTTTATAATTTAAATTTAAATAAGCATAATTACTTGTTTTTAAATTTTAAAATACAATATTTAAATTTTATAAAAAAAACTACAACATTTAACCTAAAAAGTACAATAGACTGACCATAAATTTAAGGAAAACCCGTCTTTCATGAAACTTTTGAAAAATAAAATGAATGGTAAAAATTGAACAATGTTATATTCAAAATGTGTCAAAATAAAATAAACGAGTACTCTATCTGTTTCTCTATTATTAGCATGCTTTCATTTTTGGGTTGTTTCTTTTACATTGCCACACTTTCCATTTTTTGTACTCTCTTGTCCCAATTCAAGCTGCAATTTAACTATTTATTTAATCAAAATTTCTTAACTTTAACCCCAAAATTGAATATGTGTATAAGTATAAATATTATTGAGTGATACCTTATTTGATTCGTTATAACATATATTTTCAGAATATTAATTTTTTACAAGTTTTAATTATCCTTAATAAAATATATTAAGGATCAAACATTTTTAAGTCAACTGTTGAAAGTAAAAGTGTGCAGTTTGAATTGGAATGGAGGGATTACCAAACTAGAAATATTTTTACGAGATATTTCTTACACACCAATTCACTTCGTACCATTGAAAGATGTTGAAAAGTAACAAATCGAAAACTAACCATTTTCTTTATTCGAACATCATAATGGTCATCCTCGCTTCCACATTTCATAGTGATACACGGTGAATACCGAATTGTGTGCCAATTATCGTCCGATAATCGATGATTACAAGATAAATTTCCAGTATGTACAGAGACTCTGTGATGTCTAAGTTAGCACAAAGTGTTTACGTATGAATAATATAAATACTATCAAGTAGAATAATTACATATTTTGGTATTTATAGGTAAAAAAGATTATATGACCTCTAAATACCATTAGATTTAAGATAGTATATTCATCTTACTATAATTTACTTGGTATTCTTTCATACTTCCCTTGAATAATTTTTTGATCTAGCAGAACTTTCTGCCAGCGGGTTTCGGTCCACTTATGACATTGGGACTCAATCACTAGGCTTTGACCTACGTATCATCACTAATGACCTTTTACACTATCTGTCATTAGCTAGCATCCATATACTACAAAAAAGTAGTTATTGACAAGTCAGGGTCGTCCACGGAGAAAAGAGATTTAGTTAAAAGCCTATGTAGTGTAAATCACACACAATCGTCACAAACTCTGCGGTAAAATGGGGGAATCTTTTTGGAAATCTTTATCTATCAACTACCAAATTGAGAAATTGAAATTATCGAACGTGCAAAGATAACTAAAGATATAAAAGATAATAACAAGGAGACTTGTGGGGATTTTCTTCACATGTTCAGCTATTAATTGATCTTGAATTTATGTTTGATGCGGGGGACTCCTTCCAAGTGACGATGAACCCAAAATCGGCCTAATAAGTCTAGTTTATTTGAGTACCTACGGGTTGGTCCCTGGGTAAGAAGTTTCAATGCTCAAGTTAGTGTTATTTCTTTCTATATTTTTTAGGAGACAAGGGACTTGTTTCATTTGGTGTCCTTTGGTCGTGTGATTGTGGCTTGCGTGTGGTGCTTATATCTCCTAGATTGTGGCCTAGTATAGGGGTATCATGGTGGGCGTGCTTCTCCGCCTTTTCCAGGAGTGGTTGCTTATATGCGAGATGACATTGCTAGCTTATGGATATCTGTCGAGCTAGTTTTAGTGAGGAAATTCCCGCATTAGAGTTTTGTAGGTGGTATATATACCATAAGCCCCCCCCAGTCGCGAAGCTATAGAGAGCAAAGTGCAAGGTGGATATTTAGGGTGAACTGAGGAATGTATTTTTTGGCTATGCGAGGGTCAAAATATATGTTTCTTTTCTCGAGAATCTATACATTCCTTATGTGTGTATGGACAGCTATCTCTCAAGCACAGGTTTAGGTTCGGCCTCGATAGGAAAAATGGAGCACCTAAAAACGCATCTTCACAAACCAAGAACTACGAGATCACCCCTTTCATTATGGGGTGACGGAGGATCGTATCATTCGAGCCATTTTTATGCTTTTCTCGGGGGTCTGGGGTTCGTTGAAAAATGGAAGAATGTGCATGAAATAGAGTATAACTTTATGAGTAGAGGAAAGTGTATATGATAAGTTTAATTTAAAGTGTCACTTTACAATGAACGGTTAATATTTCCTTATCTTTGGGAAGTGGGCAGTATTGTCCCGAAGATAGAGGAGAGATATTCGAGAAATATAACGATTGACGGCTCCAATTTGTAACTGACAAAAGGTAAAAGGGTAGCTTTATCATTTTTGTCTTTACCACGTGTTAGAAAGACTTACCTTGTTTCCCCTTTTTTCAAGAGCATAAGTAGATTTTGGACGACCATCTGTTAGACATATAATTAGCATAAGTGATGCAAGGATTCCTTCCTGATGGAGACAGGCCACAAAGCCATCCAGTGTGTTCCACTTGTTAAGCACCTACAAGGAGCTCTCCAGGGAAGTCCCTGGAGAGAAGCTCTGAAGCCGAAGTTAGAGTCGAAGGAAAATCTATTGTGTATTGTGTTTAGCGACTTACTTCTCAGTTTGTGCTTCTCTTCTCTTATTATTGGTCTTTGCTCATCCCGTGCCTGGTTATGGGCTTAGTGGGGCATATTGCGGTAGTGGTGTTTCTATGTTTTGCATTGGAGATGATTTTTACAAGAAAAATTGTTAGGCTCGCCTCCTTGCTCGGAGATAACTGGTCGTATCGATGATTATTTGCTAGCGAACTTGGTTAGGCTTGCTTCCTTTCTCAGAGTAAACTAGTCGTAGTGGATTTATACTATGTGTACTAGGTATATAACATAAGCCCCCCAGCTACGAAGTCTAGTGGCACTGTAGTGTTTGTGAGCACTCAGAATAAAAACGTAATATGCTTGATATTGAGGAAAGTTAGTGGAGGTAACACAAAGTGACACATGGGTTCACAGATGAAGTGTAAATAATGTGTGATGTTTAATTTTCTATGTATTGGGGAAAAAGATATGAAAGGAATTTGATATGTCTAGCTAATCGTGTTCTATGAAATCATTACGAGGCTCATTTAACGATTGGCAGATCTACTTCTCTACTGACTCAAGTAATCTATTTTCATAAAAAATGTGCACTCTTTGAAGCATGGTTTCTTATGAACAAAAATTTAATGAGGTCGTTTGTTGGATGTACGTCAAATTGTTTCGCTTTGCTGGAGTTTTAGCGGACACACCCTGAAACCCATCGGGCGAAGGTATTTCCTCTTTTTCCTTTCCTCTATTCCTAATATGGTAGTTGTAAGTTGTAAATTGTCTTCCCCAGTAACCAGTTCTAATGTGTATGGTAGAGAGATGGCGCACAATGAAAGGATGAACATTGAGGAGGGGGGTGTGGTTGATGGAGGGGTTAGTTAAAGTATCAAAAATATGATAGTACTTTGAATACTTAATCTTTAACAAGTTTAGTAAACTATCACTGGAACCTTGTTTTATTTTACAGTTTTTTTGTTATTTAGAAATCAGTTGTTATTTGGAAAAAATAAGGGTTTTATTGAAGGGGTTATAATGTTGAGATGTGTTTTTGGTCATCGTGGCTTGGAAACATGTGGATGCACACTTTGTGTCGCTGGTTAGAGGTTTTCCAAGCGTATATGAAGTCGTGCATAGTTATACTGTTACTTTATTGTCGAGGTTACCATTGTGCACGTCCACCGGGTCTATTATTTATTATTATGCAACTATAGTAAGGTATTATGTATGAGTCTAAGAAGCAAGGAGATACAGATTGGCACTTGTGTTGCTGGCTGAGGATTTCCCAGGCGCATGTGAAGTAGTGGCGTACCCCTTTGATCTTGTAGTGTTGTGTTTGAGGATTTAGGTTTATGCCATGGTAAGCTTTAGTAGTTGTGTGGGCTTACAACTATTTATAGATGTTGTCTTTAATTTTCATATAAGGTTGTCACGTGGGTTTCGTATGTTGTGTCTCTGTAAGGATAATACAACGTTCCTCTTTCCAATACTGATTATTCGGCTAGTTGGATTTTTGGGAAACATATTATATTATGTTTTTGTTAGGATACCCAAGGACAAGTTGTGCCTATATAAGGGTTGTTATCCTTGATTTTTAATGCAGAGCAATAGCATATTGAGAGTGTCTTCTGAAATTTTTATGGTTATTTGATTCACATTTTGAATGATGTAAAATTATTATTAGTGATACAAAGATTGTTCTTGGTTATCCTTTGGCTCATCATGGTTATGTGGTGACTAGAGTTGGTTTGAGGGTTTTCTCCATTTAGCTGGGGTATTATTCCCGCTTTTTCGGGTTAAAGCCCTTTAAATTATGACACAAGTGTTTTTTATGGATTCATTGTGTGTTAAAGTTTTAATTATGAAACATGGGATTTTTATGCGTTCTGGCAGGATTGTCAAATGAGATTAGCGAATATGAGAGGGAAGGGGATGATTGTTCTATAACATCATCTCAAAATCTTGTCGAGCGGGCACGAGGAAGAACTCAAGTGGATTTCATGGCCAAAGCCTCCTCTAGTGTGCAGCCGAGAGAAAGAGAAGCATTATACATGTGATATATTTGGATAAATGTTCCGCCTATAGTTTGTTTAGGGGGTTGACGTATAAGTGAAGCAATCTCGTTGTTTCGCTTAGCACATGAGATGGTGGTGTTCCTGGTTGGGGGCACTGGTCATAGGAGAATGAGGGATAAAATGAACTATCATCCTATTTCCATTTAGGCTACATAGGACCTGGCTATAGTATGGTTAGGGGTTTATATGTGTTTTAGACATGATCAAGGTGTATTATGCAATAGCTTGTTGTAAGGTTTATTAGGGTATATTTAACCGTATATTGGCCATGTAAGTTAAGTCTTTGCTTTAATTCTAATGTTTTATTATGTAAGTGTAATTCCATCGAAGTGTATTCCTAAGTGTGCTTAGTGAACCTAATTTCGTGCCTAAGTGGGGTCTTATTACTACGTCCTCATACATGGAGGAAAAATTTTACAACTGTATGTAATTTAGCGAATCATGCGAGGTTGTTGGTGTGCTTTTACGTACCTTTATGTGAGTGTACCTTAATCAAAATGGTGTCATCCCGTACTAGTGTTGGTGTAGTTTGTTATGGCTACAATTGGGTTATTTTTCTGCATTCATTATTCTGATCACCTCTAGGGGTTTGCTGGTGTATGTTCTGGCTAGTATCACCAGGCTAGTGTCCTTGCCTTGTGGTTTTGAGGTACCGGGGTTCCTTGCGACCAGAGTAGTTCTCCATAATGGGAGACATTCCCTCCCTGCGATTGTGTACTTGTGCACCATCGTTAACTTTAGGCCATTTCAAGTGTCATTAATTTATGCCAGGTGTTCTAGGGTGGTTGCTAACTGTCCTTGGAATATACAAAATCTGGAAAGAAAATAAAAACTCATCCCCACAGACGGCCCTACTGATGTGGGGATTTCTTCCAGATAGAGAAAGACCACAACGCCAGCCTGCGTGTTCCTCTTTTCGAGCACCGGCAAGGAACTTCCCGTGGAAGTCCCAGGGAAACATTTTGATGCCCAAGTTAGACTCAAAGGAATATGTATAATGTAATATTGTGTTTAGCAACTTACTCTTGAGTTTGTGCTTCTCTTACCTTCTTATAGGTCTCTTGATCGTGTCATCATGGCTTACAATATTAGCTTGTCTTTTACCCGATCATGGACTTAGTGGGGCACATTGTGGTAGTTGTGATCCTATGTTTCGTATTAAAGATGATTGTTCACAACTAAACTTGGTTAGGCTATTTTCCTTGCTTGCAACGAGCTGTTTGTATCAATGATTTTTTACAAGCGAAATTGGTTAGGCTCGCTTCCTTTCTCAGAGCGAACTGGTCGTAATGGACATGTACTATACTGACTAGGTATATACAAATAAGGTACTTATTCTCTCTCTTACTATTTTTCAAACACGGTGATTTTGGGATCTAAGTCTTCATCATCCACTACGCACAAAATTTTATTGGTAGTGAGATGTTTGATAGTAATGTTATTATATCCGGCGAAGTTGTCGCCGGAGATGACTAAGTGGGAGAAGTGGGTGGTGGTAAAATTGTTGACGGTGGAGATAGTATTATTTCTGAGAATGATTCAGTGGTCTTAAAAATGCATCATCCATTTTTAATGGACATGTGATTAAAATACTGGTCATCTGCGAGAGAGTGTTAATCCACCTAGCGGGTATTTTGGTATTTATGAGTATCATTTGCTTTAGGGATTAACCATACCTGTCCCAGATTCCATACTGGGCATGTTGGAGGCTTACGGAGTTTCTCTTGCCTAGCTTTATCCTCGGGGTGTAGCCATGAAGAGTTTTTTTTTAATAAAAGTATGTGAGGTTGCTAGTAAAGAGTTATAGGAGGATTTATTTACTGGATTTTTTCAACTGTAAAAAGGATGAGAGGGATGCGGGATGGTTCACTCTTTACCCCAATGCTCCTAGGGTTCACCTAGTGCAAAAATTTCTTAATGATTGTGGGGTGTGAAAGGACAAGTACATTTTTGTTAGGTGTGCGGGTACCAAGGCAATGCCATTGTGTAATTATTTTGTGCCCTTTGATAAGTAGTCAGAGATGTTAGGGAAGTTTAATAATGAGAGTAGGATTGCGAGGGAGCTAGCTCCTTATCCATTTGAGAAAGTAAGGTGTAAGAGAAAGCTGTGTTGTTACTCTTTATCTTGTGAGTAAGTGTTTTGATTATGTGCTTCATGTTTGTTATTTAATGAAGTGTAGTGTAATTGCAGCGACAACACTTTCAAAGATAGACGTGACGACACCAGTTAAAGGTGGTAGAGGAGACGAGGATCGTTATGATAAAGCCACACAAAAGAACCATTGGTATCGCAAGAGACGGGATGGTGATGGTAATGCCATCGTGGAGGAAAGCATGGTGAATGTAGGTATTTAGCCTATCGTGGTAGTTTCCAGCATTGGGACATCCATGTGGACTGACGAAAAAAACATGGAGGGGACTTATGGTCCATGCAAAGTGCAGATGAGGGATTCACTTATTTCTAAGGAGGTCAAGTCTAAAAATATTTTAGGCTTGCCGGCTCACTTCAGTACGGTAGTGGATGATAAAATAATTCTACTGCCTTGTTAGATTCAACGCTTGAGGTATGTCGTATATATTTGGTTTACTGGCCTTTCGTTTGTTAGGTTTAGTAAAGTGTAGCTTTTTGGTTCAGGTGGGCAGAACTATGATGTCTTTGATCCATGGATGATTATTCTTAGGTGGTGAAGGTTTTACCCAAGCGGGTGGAAGAGCTAGAATTAGAGTTGGAGCGAAGCTATAAGGTGTGTGGGAAGCTGGAGATAGATGTGGTGGAGGCATTGAGCCTTTCCATTGAGAAGGATAAGGTGAATGAGGTATTGTGAGCACACCTGTCAGTATTGAGTAGTAAGAGGCCTTCTCATCCCAACTACCTTTGTGTTTTAGTGAACAAGTTAGTGAAGACTAGGGGCTCTATAATTTCATCGCTGATATGTATACCAAAATTACAGATTTGGAGTGGTGCCGTGTTTGGGAGATCACCCATGCTAAGAGTCCAGACTTAGATATTCTTAGGTTGGAGGCTCTAACACCATATATGGGGCTATAGAGAATGTGAAGAGAGTCTTGGACAAAGATTTTTCTAAGAAGGACGTGGACGGTGGTCATCCATTCCCTCTCTTCTAAGAGTTAGGGAAGATGAAGTAGCTGACCTCAATGAGGTGACTAAAAAAATGTATGGTGAATCGGTAGAATTTGGAGGAGGTTAGCGAAGAAAGAGGTACGTCTGTTATGGAGATTGATAATTTGCATGATCAATTTCAACCGCCTAGCACCTTTGGCTATACAAACGAGCCCGAGAAAGGTAATGATGCTCTTAGAAATCCACCTAATAACTATGCTAATGGGTCAGGTAACGGCCAAGAGGGATAGTTTGTCGCTAGGTGTCTTTTGATGTAATTTATGTTAAATGGTGGGAATTTATCCTCCGCTGAAGATGGAGGCTTTTAAATAATTTTCTTTTCTTTTAGATTTTTGTGTGTTTTTGTGAATAAATTGGGTTACTTATGGCCTGCTAGGTTGGTGCGTGGATATTTATAGTTGTAGGACTCGAATCAAAGTGACGTTGGGAGATTATGCGGTTGTAATTGGAGATTTGGTGAAAGAGCAAGGGAATTAAAGTCATTGTTTCTAGGTGGGTAGTTGATGTCCAATAATTGGATCCTTGTTCGCTGAGTCAAGCCTAATGGATGCGTACCTAGTGGGGGAGTGGGGAAGACTGATCGAGAGGCCTAGGGTTTTAAAGGGTTCTCTCTAGATCGATGTTGACGTATAATAAGCCAAATCACCATTTGAATGTGTAGCTAGGGTAAAGGTCTTATTGTTCATTTTGTCAAGATGTTGATAGAGTGATCGTATAGTACGAGTGATAGCTTTTATTATTTTTCTTAGTTATTTGATTGTATTATTTAGTGGTGTCTACAAAGTTTTTCCCCCAAGGGTGTGTTTTAGATGCGAATTTTTCAGCGATGGCGGAATGTAATCTTATCTCTATTGTTTGTTGTTGGAGATAGTTTTCAAACTATGTTAGAGCTGGGTTGGTGTTTTCTAAGGGCCCTTGAGTGTAATTAATTTTTTAGTGATGTTTTCGGTTGATTATTTGGTTTGTGAGGTAGGGGAATTAAGGCTTGTAGCCAAGCGATGAGAAGGCATGTGATTCTCCACTTGTATTTCTAAGTTGGTGTTTTTCCAAGCACATGCAAAGTCGTGGGTGATCTTCATGTATCTGTCACGGGGTGTGGGTGTCTTTTTTAGTGATAGAGTCCGTAGGTGATTTTCCTACTTATGTCATTTGAGTAAGTGAAAATGGTTGTAATGGGAAGTGGTTTCTCTGTCTAAATATGTAGGACATAAGCTGCATCTCTAAAAGGGAAAAGATTTTGTAATGTGAGTGAGTCTATGTGTTAAATTTTGTGCCTATATTTATATGGGCTGATATTTAAGTGATTATTGAGCCTATGGTGTGGTGGGCTTGTGGATGGATAAGTATGTCACAAAGGAAAAGTTGTCTTAGATTCTTCTTGTTGAGATTGTAGGATACTATTACGTTCTGTTTTCCAAAAATAAATAATTGGTCAGTTAGTTTTTTGGGGAACGTGAGGATGTGACTTTTAAATGGTTTAATAAGGGTTTATCCACCCTATGCTAGGTTATGCAAATAAAAAGGGACATTATTAGAGCATTTATATTGTTGTGGTTGTGTTGTTGAGTGTTTTAGAAGAGTGTTGTAAGTTTTTTCTTTGAGATTATCATTGGGAGGGCGGTGGTTTATCATTTTATACATTTATCTAGTTTATCTTGGATGTCAAAGCTCTTCCTTTTTAAGTTGGGTATATCACCGGTTATGTGATTACATGTTATGTATGAGTGGTTTGGATGAGTTACTCCCGTTGATGGAGGTACACGATCATGTCCTTCGTGGGATATTCTGGTGATCTCAATGCTCGCTGTAAGTGATTGTTTTGTATACTAATTTCTTTTTTCCAGGGTTACCTTAAATGATGATTATTTTTGTTTTAAATGGTTTTTGACAAGATCAATAGGTGGGATTAGCGAATGTGGAGGTGAGGTGGATGATGGTGTCATGACATCATATTAGAGGCCCGCTTATATGGGCGTGAGGACAAACTAAAATGAGATTAGATCCCAAGTCTTATCCAAGCTAAATCCGGTGGTTCTGGATGTCCGTTGACTGTGGTATGAGATAGTAGGCTTGGTGTACTGGTGAAGCGATATTAGAGCTCGCTGGTACCCCGCGCTTTCCAGAAAATGAAGGAGATGAATGGGTTGTCATTATTTTGACTTCTCCCATTGGGGCCTTTATAGCCTCGCTAGCATACATCTAGGGACTTAAGTAGCTATCTATGTAATAGGTTCATGATTTGTAATTTTCTAAGGTAATTTTTATGTAATCCTAGTTTATGTATGGAATTATGATTAGTAAATCTTTTTTGTATGAAATTATGATTATAAAAAATTAATTGGTCATGCGACTAAGCCTTTTTATTCAATTATGTTCGCGCTGCAAACATCTCTCCGCTTACTAAAGTTATATTCGTTTGTTGTAGTACTTAGTATATGGTTGATTTGATTATGAAGATTGAGAGTGATATTTGAATTTGGTTTTTGGGCATATTTTGTGAGCTGTGTCTCAGTGATACTTTGAAGTGTTGTCACTAGATTGCTGCTTCTCCTCGTGGGGGCCTAACCATCTTGTAATTCTTCAGTGGTTCACATATTACTTAGCTAATTTGGGCACGATCTCGTCAAGTTTCCCTGGATCAATATCTAACGTGCCTAGCTCCATGGCTAAGCAATTCTTATGACTACTTTCTCTGGTAGGGGTTTCATAATTCCTTGGATTATGTGTCATATTATATATATGAGAACTCGTTATCATATGGAAGTGTACCTTTGTCACCTATTTCCCCTGGATGCCAAATTTACATGTGTATGGTTGTGCGATTATTGTGATCTTCCTTATCTTATTAGGCTAGTTTCCTGGTTGTTGTAGTTGTTTTTGTGCCATTTCTTCAATCTTATTTAGTTTATTGAACTAGTTCCTTGCTTGCCGGTTTCATTGGGTGTTAAACTTGTTAACCATGTGCTTAATTATTCAGCGGTGACTCCTACATAGGCTCTGAATGTTCCCAAGGATCATCGAAACCCGGAAAGAAAAAATTGATCCCCATAAACAGTGGCAATGATGTTGGGTTAAGTGATGATGAACCTTAAATTGACCCGAGGAGTCCAGCTTCTTAATGTACCTTCAAGAAAGGTCCCTTGGGTTTGTCCCTGGGGAAGAAACTCCAATGCTCAAGTTAGTGTTATTTATTTCTATAATTTTTAGGGGAGAGGGGACTTACTTCAACCGATGTTCTTCAGATTTACTTAAAGGGCCTCTGGTTGTGAGATCATGGCCTATGTTTCATACTTACATCTCCTAGATCGTGACCTAGCAGAGGGTATCATGGTGGGCGTGCTTGTCCGCTCTTTCTGGTAGTGGTTTCTTATTGGCAAGGTGACATGGCTAGCTTATGGGGTTTTTGCTAGCTAGTTTTGGTGAGGTGATCCCTGTATTAGGGTTTCGTAGGTGGTACATATACCAATGTTTAAATTCTAAAAGTATGTTCAACCATATTTCCTTGATCACACATTATGAAAAGTTTGAACCATCGAAACTAGCCACATTGTCACTACGGTAGCCAACACCCCTCAATCATCTATTGCCCCCACCGGTTTAGCTAGAGTGTCTCGAATACTCGCTGCCACCCTTTATCCCTACCCTTCAACTTAGTCTACACGGAAGGTCGTTAGATAGACCAACTCTGGAAATAACATTACACACAGGGACCCAACATGATTTCTATCTTCTAGAACATTAGTGTCTCATTCATACTCTCTAAAGCCTCTTAGCACACCCAAGTGCCTTAGTGACTACACACTCAAGCAATGACATGAAAAACAAATCTTTGACCTTGATGGAAATTAGGCCTAAAGATAATCACGGCGTAGGTGTCACTACCATTTGCAACCTCACACCGGTAATGAAGACTGGATCAATTCCGCAATCAAGCCTAATATAATAAATTAAATTACAATAATTCTTAGTTCTCACCCCTAAACAAAATCTTAACATCAATCAATAACCAAACCAAAAAAGAGATAAATTCTTTTCGAGTTCATTCCCGAGCCTAGCTATAACTTATGGCTTTATGATATGCACCATTATGCATGAATTAGCCAGTGCATTTAACACATTTATTATCATATTTTGTTTTGTTTATTTCTAGTTTTAGTTAGGTTTGCACGACAAAGGGTGTAGATGGCCATTATTAATTTTCTTGTCAAAATCCCGAGTTTTGAAGACTTAATTGAAGCTAATGGATACTTTTTATTCACGCGCACCTAGATCTTCCTCCTTGATCTCATTAGTAGGTTGCTCATGAGTACTTTTTCATTATCTTTTGTAGAAGGCTATCCATGAGGGTGGTAGTAGATATTTCAAGGCAATTCGCAAGGATGGTAGAAGATCGAAGGACATTCGCAAGAATGGTAGTATATTGAAAGCCACGGACTCCAAAGTGTGGTAGTAGATGAATTGGGACCAATAAAGGTGGATTCGAAGTTCAAGAAGGCCAAGGAATAAACTGAGGGATCGTTGTTCAAGGTTGCACAGAGGTCTGGAAGAATTCCAAGATGAAACATCCATTTAGGGTGATACCATTGGATTCATCTTCTTGAGTGCTATAAAATCAACTATAAGAACTCCCAAATAGAATCAACGGTTCACCCGTAATGAAGCAAACAAGGTAGCCGACCAAACTAGCCAAAGGCGGCACAGACCGTACATAGCCGGCACGAGGCCAAGCCTAGCACGGCCCGTATCAAGTGACATGGCCCACGTCAGGAGACCTTAGTATGGGTCATTCTACCCAGCACTGGCTGTGCCAATTTGCAGCACGTACAGTGCCCGTTCTAACTGGCCGTGCACTCTAAGTCACATTTTCACTCCAAACATTGGCTAAGTAGGGGAGTGGGACATTCCGTTTTACACGGTCCACGCCTTTTCAAGTCACAAATGCCAAGACCAGCCTGTGAGGTGTGAACAATGATGCAGGGCACACCGAGATACTTAAAAAAATGAGGTTCCAGCCGACGAGGTTCGCTAAACGATGTGAGACGTGGATCAGAAGAAGCAAAAATGGAATGTCGGCCAACGGCCCACGCCGGCTAACACAAACCATGCCGCCACGAGGGGAATGACCCATGCCAAGTCTGATGGCCTATGCCAGCATAAGGCTACGGCCTGTGCCAAAGCCAGAGTGCTGAGCTGGCACAAGGCCCCCTCGGCCAGCATGTGTTGTGCCACACGCCACCCCTATACAGGTTGCGGTTGCTAGGGTTTTTTTCCCATTATCGGGCCTATTTTTAAGCCCATTCATTACTACTATATATATGGACCTATGTCTACTA
>JAULKM010114533.1:0-22222 GCA_032355605.1 Rubia tinctorum | reverse complement strand
ATTCTGCACTTCTGCTGTACATTCGGTATATGTTCCAACATGGTAAGTTTTCTTCTTTACCATAAGTTCACAAATTGTCAATTAATTAATCCATGAGATCACATATGACTTTACAATTAGCATGATATTATTAGCAGTCTGTTTCATTCAAAACCGTCGCATAATGAGATCAATAATTAAATTACAAATACATACAATCTAAAGTGTGAAGTTTGAAATTTGAGGGTTAAAACATAAATACTTTACATTTGGGATAAATTTAAAAGCTATAAAAAACTTCATGGGCTAACCTGCAAATTTGAGAAAATTGTCTTCTTCTTCGGCGAATCTTTCTCTGCCACGCTTCACCTCAACATCGTTTAGCCGTGCTCAATCTCACGAATGTTCCATGTGAATCCTTCTTCTCTTTCATTCAATCGCAGCACGACCTCTTCTTTGTCGAATTCTTCAAAATTTTCGACCAAAAATAACCTCCTTCTTCGACGAAGTTCCAACCACCTTAGCCGTTGTTCCGTCGCTCATTTTCCACCTCTCTTTCTTCATCGCTCCTTCTCCGTCTTCGCCGTTGCTCTTTTGTCCAATTCTAACTAGATATCGTCGGCCGTCCAATTCAACTCCAAATTGGCATCGTCAAATATGACAATTTTCACCGACGTCTTCGTCGCTCTCTACCACTGCGATATTCATCGTCGAGCGAGCTCAATTTTGCGCTGAATCCGGTGGATTAGTATCCCTGCTTCCGTCGAATTCAAGGCGCCAGGAAGATGAAGAAGCACACCGGTGACTGCAATATTAGGCTAAATTTTGGGTTCAAATAGGATTAAGGCAAATTATTTTGGGGAAAATTCATGGGGCGGATACGGGTCAAATTCAAATTTGGGCATAATATATAGGTTTTCGCTGATTTAACATTGGATTTGCATAAAACTCTAAAAACCCATTAGATTTAAAATAAAAAATCAAATAAAAATTCTAAATTATCAATTCAAAAAATAAAACAAACATCAAGTTATAAAATAGTTAAAACGTTAAATAGAACACAAAGTCTTATTTTAGATCGATTAACTGTTAGACTGGGTCATTTTATAACCGATGTAATTAATAGAGTGATTTGATTTTTTTATTTACTGTAATGCGGTCTCTATAACTTTGAAAAACTTTCAAAATGTATCGTGATATATAAATAATAATAATTTGACCCTAAAAATTATTGAAATGAAGTTTCACATGATTGGTCTAACTGTTAGTCAGTCAAACATAAGACTTTCTCCAAACAAAAATATTAAAAATGAAATAATTAAAATTAATTAAACATTGAATAAATATACTCACAAAATACGTTGAATTAAAATACTAAAATATCAAACTGAAACACTAAAATAACACATTATATTAGATCATACACGCTTTCTCTCTCATCTTTTTTCTCTGCCATCTCTCTAACTTTCGTCCTCCTAAACTCACCGGAAACCTCCACCTTCACTCCCTGTCTGGCTGCCGGCCCATAAAATCTTGCCCAAGCCCTACAACTTAAGAACTCCCCTACACAGCAAAATCTCTACCATCACCCCCCGATCTGAAACCAACAATTCAATTCAAGGGTGAACCACCACTTTTGTACTCGCTGGAACATATACAAGAGCTCTCAAGCCACTACGCTAATGCCCTAATAGGAAAATTTCCAAAGTGCAAACCAGCAATGGAAATGATTGAAGCAGAATTCCAAACGTTTGGCTTCGTTGGGATATATCAATTGAGAACGACTGACCCCCGAAACATCCTCATTAGATTCCAAACAAAATAAGATTTTCAGAGGTGCTGTATCAAATCAGTGTGTTTTTTAATGGTGTCAATATGGAGGCTCTTTGATGGACTTCTAATTTCAAGCCGAATACATAATCTTTTACTGTACAGGCATGGGTTACTCCTTGAAATGTTCCTTTGTATACTATTACAATGTGTCATCGATTGTTGCTAATGGGAATTAGAGAGGAGTTTACATTAAGATGGATAGTGTCACCGGGAAACTTACTAGACCCTCTGTCATGAAACTATAAGTAGAAGTAGATCTTTTAAGTCTTACCAAGTTTTATTAGACTTGGTTTTATAGCTAAAAATAATAAATACAATATTGAGTACGAAAACTTGATAGTGTATTGCCATCATTGTAAGAAATTAGGTCATGAAGTCACAAATTGCATAATTCTAAACCCTGATTTGAAACTGAAGCCATAGCCCAAACCCAAACCTAGCTCTAATGATAACCATAACCCTGCTACTTGGAAGCTTGTCGGGAAGAAACTCCAAAACAACTTCTCAGGGTTCACAGTGTCACAAAAACAAAAGGAATCTCAAGCCCAAGAAAATGACAAACTAGATATTAATACCCTACAAGTCAACCATCCCTCTGTACACAATGCCAAAGAATTCAATAACATGGAAGCTGATGAGGAAACTCCTTTAGTCAATCCAGGATCATAGAACCATACCCCTACACTTACAATAGATGAGGAATTGGCAATGGACAATCAGGAAAAGGCAAAAGACACTCAGGAAATCACTTCAGATCTTATGAAAGACCAACATGCTACCTTGAAACACCAATCCCCGAGGAATCCAAAAGGATACTCTTTAGAGGGCAACACATGTATCTACTTGAACTCACCTGACAATGACAGTGACACTAACATATCTTTTTCACATTTTCTCATGAATAGCCCTTAAAATACAAATAGATTCCTACTACTAGGAGATGTGGAGGAATCTAACTCTGATGAAAGCTCTGGAAAAAAGTTCCCAAGTGCTTTTGTTGGACAAGGTAAGTCCCCCTAACTGTTAAAAAATGTATGTAGAGCTTCCAAAAACAAAAAAAAGAGAACACTTTTCAATAGATTGAATCAATTTCAAATCATCCACAAAAAGCAAGAAAAACATGTCTCAATGATTGTTAAAACTATAAATCTTCAAGGCTTGGTCTGGAATGTTAGAGGCTTGGAAAGTTCTCTTGATATGCTAAAAAGTAGCAATGACATTGTATGGTCGCATGTTAAACATAGTAGTGACATGGATAATCGGGAACTCCACCGTGAATACCCATCCTTTGCTGCTTGTGCTTCAAATAACAGTACCTCATGGTAACCCTAAGGTTGGCACAATGCTTAGTTGCCACAAACTAAGACCCTAGCTCTAGGGTAGTGACCACACAACCCTAATTGGGATTTTAACAAAATTTGACCCAATTGCCCAATGCTCCCAATATTGTTCGCATCAGTATTCCAATTACATCACCACCCTAGTAGCTCACAAGGTTTGTGTTACCCCTCTCTCCCCCCCCCCCCCCCCCCTCACAAGACTGCAAGCAAGTTTGGTAAAGTTACACTCCCAATTTAGTTTCAAATCCTAGCACTAAATCATGCGAGAATTTAACTATGTGTACATCCTAATCACATTCAATACATTAAATATGGCAATCAGCTAAAGCACAAATTAAACATGGTATATATAACATAATAAATATATATGAATCTCGAAGGATGACAAATAGAATGTTAAAATATGCTTACAAATAACCCTAAGTCATAAGAAACCCATGTCATTCAATAGATTAAATTTCATGGGGATATGAAATGAATGAAGAGAGAAAAAAGCTAGATAAAAACTAAGTGATGCTGGTTCTCTTCTCTCATGACCTTGAAAAATTAAGCCTCTACATAGTGAAAAGAGAAAATGTTCAAAAGCCCAATTCTTAAACCCTAGTGCCCATTTGTGCACGACCCGTATAGGTTTTCACGGTTCGTACGGTAACGTCCGTCTGCATCTGCATGAACCGTAACCTGGAAGGTTGCCTCGGCGCTAATTGCTTGCACGACCCTTGTCCTGGAGCTTGGATCTACGCTTACTGCTTGTAAGGGCCATGCTAAGTTGCACGACACGTGTCCTGGAGCCCTCCTTGCCTTCATCTGATTGTACGGGCCTTGGTGATCGGCACGGCCAATGTCCTGGGTCTTCTTTTAGGCACGAGCTGTTCACAGAGGCATGCAAAACTGTAAGGCCCGTGCCTTCTTGATTTCTTCCGGATATATAGCTTCCTTCTTCCGCGATCTTTAATCTTCTACCATTTTAAGTTAAATGGCCTGCATTCTTCTACCAACTTTGCGATTGTCCTTCAATCTACTGCCATTCTTGCGGATGACCTTCACTCATGAATAATCTAAATTTTAAAGCTCACAAAAGGAATCTAGATACTCACAAGGGTAAAATTCCGTTAGGTTCATAATCGGCTCACAAAATAGAGAAGTTACATAAGAAAAACAAAGATGATGGTTCTAACTTCCTATAATGCAAATCCTATTTAAACCTAATTATCCACCACTAAAAGCATTGGAAAAGAGACGTTAAATGCTCAAAGAAAACATGCATTTGACGTCTCACCAATCACCAATCAATAACATATGGCTTATGTGGAATAAAACTTTCCAAATAACCCTGGAATCACATAGCACACAATTCACTATAACTATAACTAGAATTAACAATTCTATTTTTAATAAAGAAATAAAGGTTGGTTTCATACATGCAGCCATAAATCTAAAAGATAGGAAAGCCCTTTGGCTGGATTTACCATCAAAACCAGGGGATAAAAAACTATTGATAGGAGACTTTAGTGCAATGAATTCAGTTACGGATTATAAGGGTCCTAGAAAACCTCACTCTCAGAGCATAAGAGACTTCTCAGATTTCGTTACCAGTAATCAGCTAACACACCTCCATATTATATAGTTGGAAATAACTTCACCCGGACAAATGGAGGGAAAATCCCTAACCTGGAATGGAGGGAGTATGAAGAATGGTTCAATGAATTCCCAAATAGCACTCCACACACTGAATGAGCATAGTTCTGAATTCAATCTGGACGTCAACAATAGGAAATCAACGGTGATAAAAGTTGCTCAAGCCATGATGGTGATGAAGCTACTGAATTTGGTAAGAAGTTGTAGTGGATCAGATCATGTTCTTGAAGCTTCAAAAATGATACGCACATTTCAATTCATGCTGAATGTAATAATGCAATAATGTTTGCACTTGATAAAACATGAATGTAATAATGTTTACTGACTTCATGAGAACTCTATGCAGAGTTAAGAAGTCCGCAGCTCCTAATTGTAGCCCTTGTGTTCCAATTGGTGCTGGTTTATTTGCTTGTACGCCAAAGATACATCACATTGCACAATTCCTTCAACTTCCACATTCAAAGTCTAATGATGAAGTGCCATCTTTGCTAATAGTTAATAACCAGGCGTCTGCCTTCAGTACCTCTTCTCATGATTTTACTTCTGATTCATTTGTTCTTACTAACTCGAGCTCGGCCAATGTTTCAGCTGCCAACTTATCCCGCCTCGGAGAAAGAAAGCGATGGCGCGGGAATGAGCCTCTCTCTGTTTACTTTCCCCATCATCTAACGATTAACGATAATCAAAGATATTAAAAAATCTAATGCGCATATGAAAATGAGAGAAATACACTCATGATTGTGTTCTTTAAGGACTGAATTTAATCAAGTCTAAGCGTGACTGGTGACAGAGAGAATGTATTCTATATGTTGGGTAAAGCGGGAGTTGAAGGCTACAAGTACTATCTCCGTTTCGTTGGATGCATCACCATAGTTTTAAGTGCTTGAATTCAGATGAATGAAATGTGTGGATGAAATTAAATTTATAAAGGAATAAATAGAATGAGTGGATGAAATTGATTAGGGAAAAGTAGAATGAGTCGATGAATACACCCATGCCTTACTTGCCTGACTTTCTTCTTTCTAGGTCTCCAATAGAGCCTTCCATCAAACCAATGAGTAAGTCCGTCTGAAATTGTTTTTTTCCTGATTAGACATAGAATTTTTTTGATTTCTTGAACCTTGATTTTTTTTATGGACAGTGTCAGCTCTTTCTTTCTGCACTGTATTCCAAATGACTCTCCGCAATTCAGACTCCTCAGGTAATTGATTTTGTTTCTGTTATTAGATTTTCTAGCTGGGATCGGTTGATTATAAATGGGTTTTGATGGGTTTGGAGTAAAGTGGAGCTCTTTATGGAAAATTCTGCATCGTGTTCCAAGTAGGATTGTCAAGAAAGGAAGTATATTGATGTTTTCAGCTGAATCTTTGATATGCAGGAATTAGGGCCTGTCCAGTTCAGTTGAAGTGAGTATGAGTTGAGATGAAATTAATTTATTGGAGTTGAAAAGATCTGAAAAGAGTTGAGTAGAATTGATTAGGGCTGACATTAATTGAGAAGAGTTGATAAGAGTTGAGTTGAGAAGAGTTGAGAAGAGCTAAGAAGAGTTGAATTGAACTTAACTGAGACAAACTGAATTGAAATAAATCAAATTGACTGAATTAAACTAAACTGAACTGAAACAACTGAACCAAACCGAATCAAACTAAAATGAACTGCATCAAATTGAACTTAATTGAATAAAAATGAACCGAACTACATCAAAATGAACCGAGCTGAATAAAGCTGAAGTGAAATGAATCACACTAGCTAAACTGAACTGAAGCAAAATGAAGTGAGTTTAGTCTAGCTGAACAAGACTGAATTAAACTGAAGCAAACTGAAGTGGACTTAGTCCAGCCGAACAAGATCAAATTAAACTGAACTGAATGAAAATGAACTGAATTGAATAAAACTTAATTGAACAAAAACAATTAAAAGAAGATAACGGTTAAATTATATTAAATATTAATAATGAATTATGATTAAATAATAGTGCATGTGAATTAAATTATTTATTTAATGTATTTAATATATGATGTAATTATAGAATTCGAACATGACGTTATCGAGTTTAAAGTGAATTGAAATATATTTCACAAATATAATGTATACAATTATTAATAATACTCACTCCGTCCCAGCCCATTCTACACATAATTTTTTTAACGATCTCCAATAAACATGTTTGACTGTAAATATGTGTAGTTATGGACAATAACCGGCACACACAAATTTGATATTTAGAAACTACGTTGATATGAATCTCCTTGCGAAAACTCTGGATTGCGGAATATCGGGTCTTTGTCTGAACTAGGGATCTCGCCCAACCTAGCTCACACGCACGAAATTGCAGTTTCTAGCCCGCATGGTACACTCAACTCTGACCTGCTCTCTAAATAGCTCGCGGGTTTAAATCACAAGGGCTCTTTATAAACTAACTAGCCCGCAAGATTAGCTCACAAATGATATTGAAACTTAATTAACCCGCAGGATTAAACAACAATGAAAATAATGAGAATGACTCAAAATTTTGAATATTTTATTGATAAAAAGATTGTATAATTCGTTGGTTCACCCCCTTTATTTATAGGGTGATTTTCGAACCAATACCCTAATTACAATTGGAATCAGATTCAACTTATGACAGTTTTAAGAAGTTAAAATCATATATAACTAAAATACCTATTTAAACATGTGTTAAACATGTTTCAGCCATGATTTCTTCAAGAAGAAGTTTTGAAGAATTCTACCTTATCTAAATTTACTAAATGTAATTCTAATCAAAATAAAACTGAATATTCTAAATCCTAATTAAAATATTACCAAAATTATTCTAAGCCAACATGGCCGAGTTTATGGCTTCATTAATAATAATAAACTAAACTGATCACACAAGCTCATTAAAAAACCCAGTGAAAAAAGTATATAGTGTTGACCTCCTAAAAATACTAAACTAAGAAAAATATAATAAATTAATTTTTGATATCTTATCATACGTGTTACAACGAATCTAATCATATCTCATACGATAAAATTATTGTTTATATATATACCTATTTAAATACGTTGTCAAAGTTTGGCATCTTTGACTAAAAAAATATTTTATGCAAAATAGGCTGGGACGGAGGGAGTATGACGATTATGCAAAATATATTAAAATTATTTATGAAATGTTTGTAGGAAATAAGGAACGCGAAACTATAAATTTAGGGTCGCAAATATAGTAAAATTATTTATTGAATGTTTGTAGGAAATAAGAAACGCGAAACTACAAGTTTAGGGTTGGAGAACAAATTTTTTAAAACCAAACAACTCCAAATACATAAGCGTAAAATAATTCAACTTATAATGTACACCCTCCTAGTATTAGAGATGTTATACGCACATCAGTTTTGGTAGTATGAATGTAAACGAATACAATATTGGTACCACTATATAGAAGATGTATACTTTCATAATTTACAACGCTAATTAATAAGTTAGATATAATTTATATATGATAATTATATTTTTTCTTATTATTTACATTGTACTTTTAAATTAATATTTCAAAATTTTCATGAACTTTTAAAAAATTGATAATTAAATAATAATATAATCAATTTAGTTATTTAAGTATATTACATGTGAATATACTAATTAAATAATAAATCATGATATAAATATTAGCATGTGAATTAAATAATTTATTTAAAATTTAATACATAATATAAATATTATTATGTAATCACAGAATTCGAATCGTGTTTCAAGTAATATGAATTATAATAATTTAAACATTCAAATATGAACAACATTTACTATAAGTTTCATATTCAAAATAAATTTAAAAAAATTTCTAAATTAAAAATATTTGAATGGAGTTGAAAGTAAACAATCTGAAATTATTAGAGTTGAATTGAGAAGAGTTGAGAAGCGTTGAGAGGAGTTGAGAAGGGTTGAGAAGAGGTGAGAAGAGATGAGAAGAGTTGAGAATGATTGAGAAGAGGTGAAAAAAGTTGAGTTGAAATTATTGGAGTTGAAATAAGGTGAAGTGGTCAGGGCTTAGTACTTGGTTTTTCAGTTTCCACAATGCAGGTACTCCAAAAAAACTACCACAATCTAACAAATGAGCAGGATGTCATGATTTGGAGACCAACTCTCACTGGTAAGTTCACAGTTCATTCAGCCTATGGTCTTCCCAAAACAAGAACAATGGCACTCAATAAGGTTTGGAACAAACTTTTGCCTAGAAGAACTGCATTTTCACTTGGAAATTGATTAATAACATGATCCAATTAGCTGATTTTTCTTGTTTTGGAATTACAATTGCATCTAGATGTTCACTGTGCTTAAAGGAAACTGAAACTGTACATCATGTTTTAATACATGTCCTATATCATTGAAAATATGAGTGTGTTACAGCTTCTGGGAATCTCAGTCCTTAAGTTCAGACACTTTTGACAGATTATCTTGGTTTTGGTCACATACTCTAATGCATCCAAAACCATGAATAACCTTACTAACATCATTCCTAATCTACTTTGCTTGATCATATGGAAAGTCACACATTTACGATAATAGAAAAACTGACATTAACAAAATGATCGAGGATCTAAATAGGCTTATCATTGACATCTTTACCCTCAACCCTAGGAGAATTCACCCGGATTGTGATGCCATAGCTTCTAAGGGTTTCATTCCAGTACAGAAAACCCGGATTGTTACTTTGCAGCATCATAGCCGCCATTTTCTCAAGTGTTTTCATAGGGCTCAACGCCTCTTCAGTTGTCTACCTGGTTTGATGATAGTCACTACTGTCTCTAACTTAGCTGTCAAACTTGAAAGTTTGCATTTTTATCAACGGAATTGGATGATATAGGAAAGGTCATTTAAGAGAGGCATTGCTAATGTGATTGCGATGGTTGTAGAATTTGATGAGTACACGAATGACTGGCTATACCTTAGGGAGGGATTCATACTTCCAAAGTTATCAGTTCAATCTTCATTCTTCTACATGGTTTTGATTTGTAGCAACATTTTACAGCTGTACTAGTGAAGCAGTATACAGAAAGAAGAAGATTGGCAGCTCAACAGAGGTTGCTTCAGTTAAAAAAGCCTTGTGTGCAAGTGACATTCAGTCTTGTTCTGAAAGAAAATCCTGCTATGATTGTCCCGAGGTTGGCATCATCGCAGGAGACGGACTCATAAATTAATGAAGGGTTGGATTTCCTGGATATGAAGGACCCTCCAGTAAATAGAAACATGCAGTTTTGTTTATCAAACATGGTGCTGCTTCTTGCTTCTCCCATATTTTCCCCTACAGTTGCAAAGAGGACAACCCACAGAAGCACAACTCCAGATGGAGTTGGTAACGGCTGCAATAGAAAGCCGTGCCTACACTCTACAACAGAGGATATCCTAGTATGTCCTAAAAAACAGAGTCAGACAGAAAAAAATACTGCATAATAGCACAATATTTAAGTTGCAAAACACAATAATTAAAATGAAAAGGACAATGTTTAACTTAAAAAGAGATGAAAAGGACTGAAGAAAATCTGAAAATTCAAACGACGGATCCCAACTGAGACGGGTTTGGCTGCCTTCCATCCTTTGCCATTCCCCAGTCATGTAACCTTAGCTGAAGCTCAGTAGCAGCAATCATGAAATGCAAAGCCTGCACCGGAGACATAATCTCAACCACACTTTTCAGGGTCCTTAACCTCAGGTCATCCGCCATCACTAAAATCTTCCTCAGCTCTTCTTCCTTGGGGGTCAGAGTTGACCTAACTCGTTCTCTCGTGTTCTCTTCACCCACCAGATGGCTCAGTATCACCATATCCGGACCAGCAGCTTGCTCTTGCTGCATGGCATGCTTCAGTGTTAGCTCATCCTCTTCCGCCGACACCTTCCTGTGCAACTGGTCCGCGCCGCCGATCTGCCGTTGCGACAGATCACCCAAATCAGGGCTGTTGGTGGCGATCCCCCTGAACATCTGAGCTAGTTTGGCTTCCAACTGAATGCCTGCCTTTGAGTAGAGAAGTGCAACTGCACTGGTTGGTCTCCACCCACCGATCCACAGGTAAGCTTTCTCGAGAGATGTAGTCCAGGTAGGGTTTAAGACCAGCAGGATGTTTCTGTCGGCACAGCTGGACTTCATCTTGTAGTAATCTTCATGGAGCTGGAGCACAGACTGCACCATGCAACGTAGTGAGTCTGGTGAGGCATCAGAGAGCTGTTCTGAGAGTCGAACCAGGTCCTGCAGCAGCTGCTTCTGTTGCAGCTTCCATTCCTCAAACAAGAATTCAATATTCTTCTCTTCATCTTCACCGCTACTCATGGTTAGTTTCCAGATTGGTGTGATTAAGAACAAACTGATCATCAATCAATTGTATTTATAGGTAAAAAAAGACAGAATTCTTTGGGCAAGTGAAAATTTAATAAATATATTCAATTAAAGACAAACTACTCTCTCAACCAACTTGTCAATGAATTACTTAGGGATGAAGGAAATATTTTCCACTAGAACCACTTGATCAACTCTTCCGCCGCACACAGTTTTCTGAATCGGGACTGAACTAGTGTATCTGCTGTTGTAACATTAATGGGACATACAATAAAATTTCCCTTGAAGTTTGCGTTGCAAAAAAAGAATCTTTCTCGTAACAACTAATTGTTTCGTCCGTTTCTACATCAATTCCCCTACGAATATACTCACCCTCTCTATCAATATAAAATTTTTATTTACTTTTTCACAGTGTTAAATGAATCTGTTTGACCATGAATTTCTCTAGTTACCTATAATAATATCGTATGAAAAATTAATATTTAGAAAATAGATGTTAAAATTAATATAACAATATCTCACATGATATTTTAATTATATATACAATAATTTATATTTACGGTCAAAGTTTATAAAGTTTGACTCCCAAAAAGCAATTAAACAATTTATAGTGGGACGCAGGGAGTATTGAATTTGACGTATTTTTTATTTGAAAAGATAGACTTTCTATTATTCAATTATTACTCATCCCTCCGTTTATCTATTAATGACACCATAGGTTTAGGTGTTTGGATTTAGGTGAAAAAATTAGTAGATAAAATTGAATTTAGAAAGTAAAAATTAGAATGCGTGGATGAAATTGAAGGAATCTTACCAAAAATGAAAAGTGCGTCATTAAAAAATATCTCAATTAGGTAAATGTGTCACAAATAGAGAAACAGAGGGAGTACAACATAGAGTAGTGGAATTTAAAATAATGTGCTAAAATAACCCTGACTTTGGAAAGAAAGTGTAAATATAACCCTGTAAAATGAGAAAGTGCCAAAATAACCCTAACTTTATGATGTATGTGCCAATATAACCCCGAGAGCCGTTGAATCCAATTGTCAATGCCGGAATTGGTTATATTTTTTTGAAATGACAAATTTACCCCTGCTTTAAAAAAATGAATCAATCCCTCTTTTCTTCCAGTCCTTCGTCGTTACCCCTCCGTCGAAAAACACTTTTGCAAATGCCTAGGTCAAAATTGGTCAATCATCGCCGCCGACAAACACTTGTGCAGAACCCCAGTCGCCACCGCCAATGAATCCTCTGACTTCGTGAATCTAAACACATCTCCCAGTATGTGCCAATTTAGGGTTCTTTGTGTTTCCTTGTTGATTCTAAATGCATCTCCCAGTCACGCGGCGGTCGAATCTGAATGCCTCTTCTGGTCCCACAGTGGTGAATGAGCACTCACAGTCCGACAAGACACGCCAACGCACTCATTCGCGGAGAGCCATTTTTTGTGCTCGTACCCGGCCGCCTTTGAAGCCGATTGTGACCGCAATCCTGAACTGGACGACGAAGCCGAAGGATAGGCCCATACAGGAGGATCACGATGGAGAGAAAACGATAACGATGGCGCGGACGGGAGAGAGAGAGTGATGGATAAGAGGAAAGATTCTGACTGCTCAAAACCCAAGTGTTTGTTGTGTCACTGTTCTATTAAGTTTCTGGCGAACTGATAAGGCGAGTAGTGAATGCGGGAGGTGTAGGGTGCTGGATGGGAGGCCGATGTGTTTCTGTGATGGCTAGTGGTGGTAGCTGGCGGTGGAAGGTGGTGATGTGGTGGCAGAAGTGGTGGCAGAGGTGGTGGTTGGGGTGGTCGGAGGTGGTGGTGGTTGGGGTGGTCGGAGGTGGTGGTGGTTAGGGTGGCCGGCGGTGGTGGCTGTGGTGAGCAGAGAGAGGGTGGCGAGTTGTGGTGGGTGACGAAAACAGAAGGATAGTTCAGGCTGCTATCTCGTGTCCAATAGTCTTCCAGAATGCGCCATCAAGTTCTAGAACTAGGATAATCTAAGATCATCTAGCATGCAGATTTCCTATATTTGTTGTTCTAGGATCTCATCCTGCTGCACCTTCACATCTTCTATGTCAGTGGTAAGAGATCTTGCTTCCTCTGCTTGACAATTTGCATAAGTTATGCCCATCCGTATGTGTGGTGGTGCGTCCTGATTGCCAAACCTTTTTGTTTCTTTGCATCAAGATCTGCCAAATTATATGTATAGATAGTATAATTGCTTCCTCATCCCGTGCATCTGCAAACCATATCCAAAACCTGTGTGTGAAGGTTGTCGGATGTCTGCTTCAGAAGTCAAAACCCAGTACTAATGCTCTCCAATTTTTCCGTGCTAGAGGACATTGTAATAGTAAGTGTTGTGAGTTCTTTGCTTCTCTTATGCAACACATCTTACAGGTATCATCCTCTATGATGTTTCTTGCCTTTAAGTTGGTTGTCGTAGGTATGGAATTATGAACTATCCTCCATATGAATATGTGCATCTTCCTTGGAATCTTTTCCAGTTACCTGCAAATTTTGTAGTAGTTCATTCCGTGTTGAAATTTTATCTTATGCCATGTATCCGAATTTTACCGTGTAGATTCTAGCTCATACTTGTTTATATGTACTGGTGTCCTGTGTAGGAATGTGTATCTTTTGTATTTGTTCAACAATTTGTGGTGGGTATATTAGTTAAAGTAATGGGAATTTCTGATGTCTGTGTTGTGTGTTCATCTATGAGTTGGTCCACTGTCAATCCTGTGTGTGATTGTCTACAGTTGTAGATTATGTGAATATTTTTTTTGAAGATATGGTATCCATTCTCATTAAAGATTCACCTTGTCTCCGTTCCTTATTTCCCACATGAGATTTTGTTTCAGAAGATCTCTTCCTCAAATGATTGATTTCCAGGCCCAGCTGTTGGATTTGTGTCTACAGGCCAGCAAGTTTTCCTGCTTACAGTACTTTCCTTTGAATACTTTCACAAATAGTGAGTCACTATTTTGTAGTATTTTCCAAGCATGCTTTGCCAGCAGTACTTCATTCATCTTAACTGATGGGCGTAGCCTAGCCGTCTCTACCTCGTTGGTTTATATATCCTTCCAGGATACCCAATGTATGTCTTTATTATTAAAGTTCCATTTCCATATAAACCTTGCTGTTAAGGCATCTATTCCTTTAAGGATTAACATGAGTATTTTGAAAATTCCAACGGGTATAGAGGCAAAATCGATATGACATGTTTTGTAGGGTTACCCTTCCTGCCAGACTTAGAGACATATTCTTCCATGTATCATATTTGGATTTGATCTTATGTATAAGATCTCTGTAGGTAGCACATTTGGACTGTTGTAGGTGTATTTCCATACCTAGATATTTACCTCCAATGCCTGATTTGTGAATATTTAGTGCATACCACATGAAGCTTTTAGCCTGTTGTGTTGTATTTCTGTTGAGTTGTATTGAAGATTTCTCAAAATTCATCATTTGTCCCGAATATCTTGCAAAATCATCCAAGTTCCTGGCCAATTGCTTGACATATTGTTCAGTACACTACATGAATAAAATACTATCATATGCATACATTAGGTGTGATATTTTATGAGCTCTTCTTCCTGGCCTATACTCTGCATGTGGGATAGTTTCCATGGATTGTTGCAGCAAGCCTGACAAAATTGTTGGCAAATGATGAACAAATATGGTGACAAGGGACAACCTTGCCTTAAACCTGTGATTGGCCTAAAAAATTCCGATTGCAACTGATTCACTTTGACAAACATAGAGACTGTAGTTGCACACATCATGATTAAATTTATCCAATCATGTGGCATGTTAATATACTGTAGGACTTTGTATAAGAAGTTTCAAGACACTCTGTCATAGGCTTTGCTCATGTTAATTTTGTTGTTGCCAAACCTATCTTACCCTTCGTTTTTTTCTTCAACACCTCCAGCATCTCATATTCGAATATTTTCTCCTATGTTCCCATCTTTGAAAAAACCTGACTATGTTGTATCCACTATATGACCCATTACCTGTTGCATCCTTCTTGTGATTAACTTTGCTAGCAATTTATATTTTACATTTCATAAGGATATTGGCCTGAAATCCTCCACTTTCTCTGGATTCCTCTTCTTTAGGATAAGTATGATCTGTATCTTGTTCTATTCCTGCAGCATGTTTCCTTGTGAAATTACTTGAAGAATATCATAAGAGACCTAATCTCCCACTTAGCTCCAATGCCTTTTGTAAAACCCCGCAGGCATTCTATCCAGCCATGGTGCTTTGTATGGCTTCATTGACTTCAGTGCCTCCTTGAATTTCTCTTGTGAGAAAGGTCTTGATAGTTTTTGGACTTGCATCAGTGACAACTTCTTTGCATTAGTCTGTAGCACCTGTTATATAGTTCTTTCATGGCCAATCAACAATGGATTATTATCTGGTTCGACATAGGTTGATACTATTTGATGAGTTAATAGGTGTTGTATTATTGCTTCATCTTGTATCCACTGTCCTTCTCTATTTTTTAAACATTTTATGTGATTTACTTTTTTTTTTGTTGCCCACTGTTGAAAAAATTGGTGATATTGTCTTCGAATCTTCCGCACTGTATCATAGAGCATTGTTGCCAACAATCCAATTGTTTCTTTAGCATGTACTCTATATCTATTCTAAGCTCCTATTCCTTTTGAGAATGCTCCAATTGTTGACCCTTGTGATCATCTTGTTGCTGATGCATGTGTTTCTGTAAGATCGCAAGGTGATTAACTTTCCTTTTATTATCTTGTTCAGGTTACCACAAGTGTGATCACTCTATTTTTTTGGTGTCTTAGAGTTACTTGCAATTTTCCTGACAATGAACCTACTTGCTAATTTCCCTGTGTACCTTTTATGTTGGTTAGCTGCCATATTTTTCTTTACTATGTTATATGTCTCTGCTATGCACCCAAAAGGACTCTTACTTAATCTGCTTCTTTGGTTTTCTTTTTTTGCAATTGGTTTGACATATGATTAGCCCATTTATCTGCACCTAAAAGTATGTGTTAAGCAATGCATTTAGAACATTTATTATTATCTTTTGGTTGGTTGATTTATAGGTTTAGTCGTGTTTACATTACAAGGGGTTTAGATAGCAATTGTTGGTTTTCTTGTCTAAATCCTCAGTTTTGTGGACTTATTAGACCTAATGGACACTATGTCCTTTCAAGCATCTAGATCTTGTTTTGTGAGCTTATTTGTAGATTGTTCGCAAGCACTTCAGTGTAGATTGTAGAAGGCTATTCACAAGGATGGTAGTGGATAGTAGAAGTCCATTCGCAAGGATGGTAGTGGATAGTAGAAGGGCATTCGCAAGGATGGTAATAGATAAAAGGTCACGAGTCAAAATGTGGTAGTAGATGGGGTCGACCTTAGAAGAGAAAAGAGTCGAAGTTCAACAAGTAAAGAACTGGCACGTGCCGTGTAATACAGCACAGGTCGTGCCAACTAACACAGATGGTGCCAAAGTGCCTTGGCACGGGCTGCGAGAATTTACATGGCCCGTGTTGTTCAACAAGACCGTGCGTCTAAATATACAGCACGGACCATGCCATAATATGTGGCATGTGCCCCTTGAAGTCTAAAAAATGTTAAGACCAGCCCATATGATGTGAAGATTTGCACGACCATGCAATTAGTTACCCAAAAATTGACTCCCAACCGGTGGCCTGCAAGGTTATGCACGGCCAGCACCGTTTAGAAGGTGAAATTAAGCTTTCAATTTGTGACCCCCAAGGTTATGCACGACATGTTTCGTTCAAACATTCAAAAGGTGCTTCCAGCAAGTGGCCCGCGAAGATATGCAAGGCACGTGCCATTCAACTGCTCAGAAGATCGGGATCCCGTCCAGTCGGTGGCCCGTTCCTTATTGCACATGCCGTGCTACACAGGTCGTGTGCAATTGCTTAGCCCGTGCCCGACAACAACTAGGGATTAAGTTGCCTTTTGGGCCTCTTTGGAGGCCCAATTCTATCTACTATATATAAGAGCCTATGTCTACTAGGGTTTAAGTTTGGATAGTTTTATATTCATTCACATAGTTTTTCCTACGAGTAGGTAGAGAGGGAAAGGGGCTAACCCTTCTCTCTTAGTTTAATTATCTTATTTAAGCCCAATGGCATTGAATCAAATGGATCAATTGTGTTCAATGCTTAGGGAGTAGTGATTTATATTGAGGATTTATATTTGTACTCATGACTTGGTAGTTATTTTGTGAGATTATAAGATCTTCCTATCCTTTAATGCTTATGAATATTGTGTTGACTTGTGCTTTACATTCTTGTTAAATGCGTGATTGATATACTATGGTGGCATACACCACAGTATACTTTCATTGTATGGTGCACTATTGTTGTCCTTTGAGGAGTGTTGGCTCCGATGACCGTACACTAGTTAGACTACCTTTTCGCTAGTGAATAACTGGACAGTAGCTTGATAGGACAAGAGAGCAGTATCAATTAGGGTTAGCGTAATTCGACCTATGTCATTGCAATCTTAGAGTCACCACAAGGTGCTGATCCCTTTACCTATGTAGGCCTAGGGAGAAGCGTTCATAGTGGAGTGCCCGTGACATAATCCTCTACGGGGAATGAGTAGAACTTCACAACAGGAAGGGCCGTTGTTTCACTTCCCTAATTACGGAGGCAGTTTCAATAGAAGAAAACAAGAGCACCCTTGTGTGACAGACAAGGGAAAGTGTTGACTATCGATCACACTATGTAACATAAGTATTAGGATATGTTTCTACGTCTTGTATTTGATTGAATCTAGTATCAAAATATACTACCGGTCATGTAACGCAAATATCCCCAAGTGCTAGTTTTATATAGTTTACTCTCTTATTCTTGCATGATTGTAGTTGATAGATAACCCCTCCCACAACCCTTGTTTTGAGACATTAACTATTCCTAGAACATGATCGAATTGACAACTCGATTGTGGCTTTGCATAGTTAACCTTTAAATTCCTAACATCTCTATGGACAACCCTGGACTTGCCTCTATATACCCCTTGGTAGTTTAGTAGTAAGAACCGGATAAACTTATAAATATTTATCATTGATCTCACAAAGCGCTTCGCAGGTTAATTCTCCCAAAAGTACGATCCTGCATAGTGCGGATCACCCGTGATCTGATTGCACTATAGGTAAATTCCATATTTGTCGTGTTTTGTGCATTTGCTGCCAAGCATTATTGGCATACATATATGTATGTATGTATATATATCTATATATAAGTACATCTATATATATATGTATATCTATGTAGATGTATATATATACAAATATATATATAGACATATATGTATACGTATAGACATATCCACGGTCAAACATTATTTACAAAGAGTGACGGATAAAAATTTAATTGACATGTTAAAAAAAGTTGTTGACCACTCGGTCATAGTAGCTCTATAAACTTTACCTCAATGTGTGCATGTGTCTGTACATGCACTAGAAGGAAAATGGCTTTCCACTTTGAGTTTTTTTATCTTGATTTTATGGGTTTTAACAAATAATTTGGTAAAAGGTGCATCTTCTACTTCAGTTCTGAAAAACTGAGGTAAAAGGTGGACTTTTAACCTTGATTTCAGTAAAACTGAAGTAAATAATCTCAAAAGTTGAGGAAAATTTACAATGCATAAGCCTTCTATGTAAAACACAATACTACAAGATTTACACGAAAATGGCCTAAGTTTTAAGTGAAATGGTACAAGTAAATTCACAAAAGAATTGACTTTATCCACCAAATTCTCGGGTGGAAAAGTAGAGCTCTCAAAAATGGTTTCACAATCTGAGTTGGTTCACAAATAATATTCAAGGGTTAAAGAAGCATGCAATTATTATAATAAATATTAATGATACATTCCATGAAGTATAACTAATTACCAATAAATAACATCATGGAAGTATGTAAAACTAGAAACAATGCATTTATTACAATCAATAACAAATTTGCATTTGTAACTACCAAAAAAATCTCTGTACTAATCAATACCTACAGGTACCTCTAAGGATGACAACCTTGAATAGGATTTTGTCTTCGCTTGGCTCAAGAAGTTCAAAGAAGCAAGAGCCTCCAATCTTTAGGCCATTGTCATCCAAAACTTTTCCCTATACCTTTGGGTTCAATGCTTAATCCAATCAGTTATAAGTTTAGGGCATCTTCCTATTGTTGTCATTACACTAAATATTTGTAGGAACTGTTAACTCTAATAAATTTGACTAAATGTGTAGGGTAACAACCTAAAATGAACCAATACAAAACTACCTTTTGTATTTTGTTGGCTTTTATGTTTAAATGGCATCATCTAAGAAATGTTGTTTAAAAAATGGAATGAATATAGTGAAAACAAATTATCAATGTAGAAACCTTCCTACAGTGTTGTGGGGGGAAGAATGCCAGAGAAACACATGTTTGAGGGCGTTAAAGTGTAGTGCTCAACAACGAGAGCCTTTTACCGGCCTCCAGCATTTCGACCTTCAGCGGTGCCACCACATGAGGCATGATAAAGGTCTTGATTTGAGTAATAAATAGCTTAGTTTTGTGCAGTTAGATCAACTATTTTTTTAAAGATGAGATAAGTTGCATACCTCCTGGTTCTTTTTCATATCAGTATTCTCTTTCTTGCTTGACATGGTGGATTAATGCATGCTAATGAACGAACAATGTACACCACAATAACATCAGTCAAGGATATTGAGAGTGACTAAACTGTAATAACATGTGCTGGTTTTTTAACTTGATACGCTAGTTAGTTATTGAAAATGTAAATAATTACCCATAACAAAGTTTAACAAACCAAGATTGAGCTAATTTTTCTGCTAAACTATTTATTTTAAAAGGAGATGGCCCTCTATTGCGGTATGGGTCACGCATCGGCCTAACTTTTGGTTGAACTAACATTAGGGGATCATCGATAAATGAGTTGTCAGTCGATGATAGAAGAGTATCTTACACATTCGGTCGATATTAGTCAACCTTCTAAAAATTGATTGTTGATCTGATAGGTGACTGGGACCACACCAAAGGGTTATTTCTCTTGAAAACAATAATTCACTTCCTCAAACACAAATTATAGAATGTAATCCCACATCGACAAATAGCCAATCAGTTTTTAAAATCCTCAATCTGACACTAGTTAGAACTAAGATACATTAACATGCACAAAAAATATAATTACAAAGCAGAAATTGAATAATTGTATTAACAATGGGTAGTCCCTATTCACAATTTATTCACAACATATTAATGTCCAAATTTAAGCCCATAATGGACATACATACAAACACGAAATGGTTTTATCAAATACAAATCGAATTCAAAAATGAAATACTTTCACTTGGATGGGTTGTGTTTGAAACCTAGGCTTTGAATCCTTGTAAATTTGAAGGACCTTCCCCGACAAGGTCAAACGTGTGTGGATTCTGAGAAACTTCAAGGAAAAAAATGAAGAATTGTGAAAAGAGAAGTAATTTCCTAGTTTAGAATAGGAATTTCATAGGTTTAGAAGAAGTGGGGGAGTGGAGAAGTATAAAATCAACACCTGACTAGATTCTTTTCCCTCCATTTTCGCGTACTGTCAGCACCTCAAATCATTGGGAGATCAACTCAGAGATGTCGACAACCCTGTTAGCGACCAACGCCTTGTCCTACAACTCATCAATGGATTGTCTGCTTCATTCGACACTGTTGGAAGCATTATTAGTCAGATGACACCATTGCCATCTTTTTCTGTTACCATAACTCAGTCGGGATTGTTCTTGTCACAACAAAAGTATGCCAGGGATATCATTGATCGTGCCAAGATGTCGTTGTGCAAGCCAGCTACTACACCTGTCGACATCAAGGCCAAGTTGGCCGTCGGGGTTGGACTTCCTCTTGTTGATCCTTCGACTTACCGCAACCTTGCAGGGGAACTTTAGTATCTCACTTTCACGAGGCCGGATATTGCTTATGCTGTCCAACAGATCTGTCTTTTCATGCATGATCCAAGGGAACCGCACTTTTAGGCTCTTAAATGGATCATCTGATACATTCAGGGCACCATTGATCTTGGTCTCCAGCTTTGGCCATCTTCCTACTCGACTCTTACAGCGTATTCTGACGCCGATTTGGCCGGTTGCCCTGATACTCATCGCTCCACTTCAGGGTATTGTATGTATTTTGGGGACAACCTCATCTCTTGGTCTTCTAAGCGATAACCGACTATTTCCATATCAAGTGTTGAGGCTGAGTACAGAGGAGTCGCAAATGTTGTGGCTGAAACATGTTGGTTGCGCAACTTAATTTGTGAGTTATGTGTCTCCCTCCGGCGAGCAACCATTGTGTATTGCAACAACGTCTCTGCCGTGTATCTTTCGTGCAATCTGGTACAACATCAGCGTACCAAGCACATAGATATTGATTTTCACTTTGTCCGCAAAAGGGTAGCTCTCGGCCAAGTTCACGCTCTTCACAAGTAAGTTTCTTCAAGAGAAGTTGTCCACGAAGGGTTTAGGACCAACAAGGTGTTTTTGTGAGCACATTCATACTTTATTTTGTAGTAATCGTCGTGTAGGTGGACCACTGAGTCAACCATGCAACCTACTTCTGTTTCTGTTGGGAGAGTTGAATCATATCTTCAAACAGCTGCTTCTGCTTCAGCCTCCATTCATCAAAGAATGGCTCAATGTTTTTTTCACCAGCTGATGACGATCCATGTTCGGCACTCATGGTAGCCAATATTGCGTGTGTGACAGAGAGGAGGGGGGGGGGTCATTGTATTACTGGACAAAGCTATGTTCTAGTAAATACAAAATAATGAATCAATAAAATAAACTGTTTGCAAATTGCAATTATATCCACTTATGGTAGCACATATATGTACTTCCGGCTGCACATTACCTAGAGAAGAAGGAAACAAGACCTGATATTTTACATATATAAATAATAATTTTATCGGGAGAGATATCCTTAGATTCGTTTTAACATTTAGTTTTTAAATATCAATTTTTTATATACCGTTATTGTTCGTAACTATATATATTTTTAGTCAAACATATTCATTGAATATCGTAAAAAAATTGTGCAAATTTGACTGAGACGGAGGGAGTAGACAAGTTACCAA
>JAULKM010114506.1:0-22224 GCA_032355605.1 Rubia tinctorum | reverse complement strand
GCAGTAGAGACTTGTGGTATTAACCTGTCTACAGCTTGCTCATCTGCAACTTGTACTGTATAACTACAAATGCATAATTCTTCCCTTTAAGAAGTCAAAAATAAAGTGCAAATGGTTGTGTGAGTGAATGTCTTGTTTTTGGTTTTTCCAAATACCACCTAAATGAAGGGTTCGGCACCCCTGACCTTCCATTAATCAAATTTAAAAGCACATAGTTCAGGAGATCGACACGTTCAGGATGTTTTCCAATGTGTCATTGCCATCCGCTAGTGGTTTATTACTTGACTTGCGTCTTCAACAAATTGGGAAATTTTCCATGTCTGCTGTAAGCTTTAGTTCATGAGGAAGACGGTTTTGAATTACACTGTCTTGTGTTGAAATTATGGTTATGGCCAACGATTTGGGAGGTCCCTAAATTCTCTCCATCATTCACTTTTAGCCCTTTTTTTAGAACACTTTTAGTCCCTCAACTAACGGAACTGCTGAGTCGTGGCTCTTTTGTCCGGTCAAAACATCAACTTTAATTTTTTCTCCGTTAATTGAGGGTAAAAATGACTTTTCATCTTTATTATTTACAAACCAACCCACTGTATTTAATTTATTTATATACAGTCCCTATTTATTTTTATTACAAACCCAACCCTTCCCTACATTTTTTTCAAAATTTCAACTTAACCCTAACCACCTTCCCGACACCTTCTTCGGCCACCTGCACCACTGTCCCAATCCCGACCACCCGCACCACCGTCCCAGCCCCAAGCCCCCACCACACAACTCCTGCATACCCATGCCTGGCTGCATCTGCGTCTGCACCCACCCTCTCTACGAATTATCGCTGCCGGATTGCAATATCGTCGATCTTCCCACCGTCCCAGCCCTGGCCACACGCACCACTATCCCATCCAAAACCCCCACCATCACCCATTCCAGCCCAAACCCTACTACTGCAGCTCGCCGCCTCGACTTCATCTCAAAGAAACCCTAGCCCAGACGCTTGTCCTCGACATCATAATGCGCATCATCTACCTCGACTCCGACCTCATCATCGTCGACATCGCCAAGCTCTGGAGCATCGACCTCTGCCGCCGCATCCTCGGTACCCCAGAGAAGATGATGACGTAAGAGAAAAAATGGGAAAACATAAAAAATAAAAAGAAAGTGAAAGGGAATATAAAAATAAAATAAAAAGGAAAATAAAAAATAAATAGAAAATAGAAAGGAATAATGGAAAATGGAAAAAGACTATTTATCCGTAAAATTGATTTTTTATACCGAATTTGTCGTTTTAACTTATTGGAAGGATCACGACTAGTAGAGGGGGCAAAAGTATTCAAAAAAATAAATAAAGGGGCCAAAATTAAACGATGGAGGGAGTTCAGGGATCTCATAAGTCATTCGCCCTTATGGGTAAAATAATTTTTTTACAAGAAATATTGATTAAGTTCCAATTAGAGTTAATAAGAAGTTTAGGGGAGAATGGGGGATCTGGGTGCAAATTTCATTTTTGGAGATTTGGGCGCAAATAATTGAGGAATTAATGAATTGATCATAAAAACATCACTGGTAAAAAATTCAGATCATAAAACTCGCAGATCCGTCAAACTCATCTAGATGAGGAAGAAGACCTTTTAAATAAAGGAAATCCTTAGAGCAAACAGGCGTGCACATGGGAGGAGCGCTGCATAAGTTCAAGGACATTATATTAGCCATCTATTTTAAAATTGTGATACATTTTTCCATGTACCGAATAATATATTCCGAACAATGTTTAGAGTTACATCTATATTTTTTTCTTTAGATAACCCATGTTTGAATCTTTCACTGATATAATTTCTGTATAAATTAAATTTTGGTTTACTCCCCCTGTCCCGGACTATATTGCAAAGAGAGAAATTTCAGGTGAATTTTCTACAGTGAAAAAATTGACAAAAACATGCTTTGAAATGACAAAAAGCTTACTTTTGTCAGGGGAAATAGTGACGGATTACAAAAAATTATAGCAATATTACACACTAATCTTACCCTCTAAATTACAAATTTGACTCTAAACATTTTTAATATGATCATTAATTACACCTTCATTACAAATCAATACAGTATGCAATTTTGGCTAAAAACTTGTCATCTTTATTTTGTACCCGTAACTTCATCTTCTTCAACAAGAAGAGAACATATGCAACAAGCTACAAAGAACACAAAAAAACCCACAAAGAACGCAACAAAGTAAACTGGAAAAAAACACCCAACAAGAACACTAAAAACATAGCAAAAAATAAATAAATAAAAATAAGCACCCAACACCTCTAGGGCTCTATGTAATTACAGATATGGAAAAATAAAACACCATAAAGTGAAACCCAAGAAATTTATCAACTAAGCATCATTCAATCAGATCTATTAAAATAATGACATGCACAACTACAACTATAGAGAAAACAACCGTATAATCTTATCTTCCAAAAATACAACTGAAGAAAAACATATCAATTCATATGAATCCATCCAAAACTCAAGCAACAAAAAAATGTTATAAAAGCTAAAACCCACAACAGAAAACATTAAATTGTGGCTTTAATTTAGTAAAAGAAAAACGTTTCAAGGTTCAAGGGTTTATAAAAAAATAAGAGCATGAACTTACTAGATCCAAGACCAACAATGTAGAAACAATGATTAGCAACCTAATTAAGCCAAAAATGTGTGAAAATTTTGAAAAATGGAATGAAGAATTCTAAGATGAGCAAAAGGGATGAGGAAAAAAGTTTGTTCTTCTTCGAAATTTGGGGGAAAGACAGATGATATGAGAGACGAATTGAAGAGATGAGGAGAGAGACGAATAATTGAAGGTTGGAATGGGAACATGTGAATTGGAAAGACAAAGTTAGGTGTGGGGAAGATAAAAAGAGCCCACATTAATTAACATCTAATCAATTCAACAATTTTGTAATTCAGGTAAAGTGCAGGGGCATTTTTGTCTATTTATAGGCGATCACATCCGCTAAATTTGGAAACAATTCAGAGATTACAATTTGAGGTGGGATAGATCAAAATGAAAAGTGTGCAATTTAATCTGGGACGGAGTGAGTAGTGGTTTGTAGTGGTCCTTTGTACTAGGTTTTTTAGCTTAGATGCTTGATAACCATTTTGACCATTAAATCTGTTGATGGCAATGAACTTGGAACCAAAGTTAGCATTCTGGAACCTTTCTTGATCTGAGGTTCTGAGATCGGGCATCCTTTCATGCTATTTCTTGTTGCAACACAAGAATTTTGTTCACAAAAATCTATAAATTTTTTAAACAAATAGAATTTCTGAGATCAGAGGTTATGTCGACCATCTTGATTATTTTTCGAAGATACTTTTCAAATTTGAAAGTCATGTGTCTATGAAGTTGGTCTTGTAATAATGATGTGTCGTAATTGTTGGATGACATTAAAAAGGTTAACATGAAATTGGGTACCGAATGATTTTTATCAATAATGTCCTAAATGTTACAATCATATTGATTTCTCTAGTGTTTCCTATCATAATCACCATTGATATTTATATGATTTTAACGTGGAACACAAAGTACGGGACCTTGGGTGTAATTTATTTCCACTTCCGAACCTCTTTTCTATCCTTGGATCCACAACCTACTTACTACCTTGATTACTAATTGTGAAGGTGAACCTTCCATTCTTCTTAAAGAGTAGTTTACAAGAGTGAATTCGACATCTCTTGTAAACCTCACTAATGACCTCTTTAGTCGAGCAACGCCTAACGACATCCCATTAATGACATTATGCACAAAGAATCAATAAGTTTGATAACACTCATAAACATTAAACCAAATGTCTAAACATTTAACTAATTCATACATTTACTAAGATTAGTCAAGAAAGTTCAACATTCAATGATTTCCCCTACTTGCTACCTTAGGACAAACATGACAAAGAATTCAACATCATCATATTCATCTAGTAATTAAAACATCAAAAGCCCAATTAGAAGTTATAACTCATGCTCTTGGATTCCATGTCAAAAGAGACACTAGTAGAGAGTCTTCTATTAAAGGCGGCAATGGAAGGCGGTTTTAATTTTTTTTCCTAAACTGCCATCAGGAACTATTTCCGAGCTCGAAAATTTCCGTCCGTACCAAGCCTTACATTTTAAAGTTGGTTAATTTTAAAACGAAGGCAATTTTTGTAAAACTGCCTTTACATGTGGCCAACGGGAGGTGGTTGGCAGAACCACCTTTATTTTACATGAATAGAAGGTGGTTAGTCATAACCGCCTTTAAAAATATACTTTTCCACTCTCGGAAAGTAGGTACGAATTGATTTCCAAACTCGTAAAGTCGATGGTCTCCTAGCCTTGAAGACAAGATTGATTTTCGAGTTCGTAATGTTATTTTCGAGCTCGAAAAGTAGTATTTCGTGACTTAGTATTTAAGGAAGCTTATTTCCAAGCTCGGAAAATAAGTCAGTATAAAAAACGAGCCCTAATCATTAAATGCTCCCCAACTCCGAAACAATTGAAGGGTTTCCTTCAAATTCTTGTCCACTAATGAGGAAGTGATTTCTTAATCTGAAGGGTGTCATATTTACATTGGAAAAGTTTAGTTTCTTTTGAATTATTCCTTTATAGCCTTGGAAAAATATTAAGGGTGGTGATGATTTTAATGGTATATATATGTTAAATTAGGACTTGTGATATGAGATTTGCTTATTGTTGTATGAATGGTCATGGGTTGAATTGTAATTGACTTAATTGTAGGATAATGGATTGAGTTGAACTCATTGGTAACGATCTTTGAAAATCTCCTGATTACATGCCATTGGTAGAATCATTTATTCTATTAGCGTTTGAATATGCCTCTAAAAAGGGTGGAGTACGAGCACAATACCCGTGTGAGGATTGTAGAAATGACGCCTATCTAGAGAGGAAGAAGATGCGGGAACATCTCGTAAGGAGGGGTTTTCAAACTACCTACACTTGGCATGGGAAAGTAATTGAGGATCCCTCGAAAATGATTAAAATGGCCAACACGAAGGTGGGAGATGAATTAGATGGAAATGCTGAGTTCGATGAAATGGTAGAAGATATTGCAAGGGATTTCAAAGGTAAATCTGAGGCTTTACAGGTATTGATTGATGACGAAGGGAAGCTAAAACACTAGATTTTGAGTGCGACCTTGCAGATTATGAATTTCAAGGAAAAAATTGGATGGATAGACAAGTCGTTGACCGAGGCTCTCCAATTGTTCCGGAATTTTCTTCCCGAAGGTAATCTATTGTCAGATAGGTGTTATGCAACCAAAAAAATACTTTGCCCAACGGGTTTGGAACTCCAAAAAATCCATGCATGCCCAAACGATTGTATGTTGTACGGTGGGGGAGTAGACAATGATAGAGAAATTTTTCAGGTCTGCGACGAGTATCAGTATAAGTTGAAGAGCGGTGGAATTGTTGTGGGTGCGGAAGTTGTGTCCAATTCGAAAGAAAAAGACACCGACAAAAGGTATCTCCCTTTCATTCTCCCTTTGAAAAAGTTGTATGCGTGTAAGGAAGATGCAAAGCAGTTGCACTGGCACACAGATAGGGCCCGGCCGGTCGATGATGTGATTAGACATACTTTAGATGATAAGCAATGGAAGAAATTCGATGGATTATACCCCGAGTTCGGAAATGAATCCCGATATTTGAGGTTAAGATTATGTACGGACAGTATGAATCCATTTGGTAATATGAGCAACAATAATAGTAGTTGGCCTGTGATGTTGGTGATTTACAACCTTTCGTCTTGGTTGACCATGAAGTGCAAGTATATTTTGTTGTCTTTGATGATATTAGGGTCGAGGCAACCAGGCAATGATATTGATGTGTATATTGCTCATCTAGTCGAGGATTTGTTGACTTTGTTCAATGATGGTGTTCGAACGTATGATGGCTTGGTTGAAGAATTATTCACTTTGAAAGCTATGTTATTTTGCACCATCAATGACTTCCCCGCTTATGGAAATTTTTCTAGGTATTATGTGAAAGGCCACTTAGCTTGTCCTGTATGTGACAAGGATACTGATTTCTATCTACTAAAACATAGTTCTAAAACACTGTATCAAGGACACATGAGGTTTCTTCCTGAGGGGCACCCATGGCGGTCGGCGAAGAAACAGTTTAATGGGAAAGTGGAGGCTAGAGGAAAACCTGTCCCACTGACCGGTACACAGATTTTTGATAATGTGAAGAACTTTCCTAATTGGGAACAAAAGAAAAGCATTTGTTGATGGTAGTTGGAGTAAATGCTCAATTTTTTCAATCTACCTTATTGGAAGGATTTGGATGTTAAACATTGCTTGGATGTAATACACATTGAGAAGAATGTATGTGATTCCTTGAGTGGGACGTTAAATACCCCTGGGAAAACAAATGACGTGTTAAAAGCAAGGCTTGATTTGATTGAGATGGGAATTCGGAAGAATCTGGGTTTAGTCACATCTGAGGAAGACTGTTATTTTCCCCCTACATGCAACACTATGTCGCAGTTGGAGAAGAAATATTTCAGTGATACATTGAGTAGTGTTAAGGTTCCAAGTGCATACTCATCCAACACTAGCACTTGTGTGTTGATGGAAAAGTTGAAGTTGGTTGGGTTGAAGTCACACGATTGTCATAACCTCATGCAGGAATTGAATGTCATTGCGATTCGAGCTTCATTGCCACCAAATGTTAGACTGTGCATTATGAAGCTATGTTTCGTTTTCAAGTTGATTTGTCGCAAGAGTATTAGTATTTCGCAGTTGGATAGGTTGCAGGCAATGATTGTTGAAGTTCTATGCCGGATGGAAGTGTACTCTCCACCCCCATTATTTGACATTATGGTACACATGTGTGTCCATTTGGTTTGGGAGAAAAGAAATGTGGTCATGTTGTTTACTATGGATGTACCCCTTTGAGAGGTACATGAAAATATTCAATCATTCTGTGATAAATTGGTACAGGCTAGACACTAGTACTGTGCAGCGGTACGTAACAAAAGAGGCCATCGAGTTTTGCACTGAGTATATGAAGGAAGTTGAATATGTTGGTGTTCCAGTTTCCAGGGTAAACTTTGCAGTCCTTCAACTGAAGATTTAAATGATGCCTATCTTTATGTTGTGCGAAATCACAAAGAAGCAGTCCCCTACATTGATATTCATGTGGATGCCATACGAGTGGTGCACCCACATTTCAATGAGGCTCAGGTCCTCCAATTGTATTCTGCGACATTTGCTTCATGGTTAAGGGATCACGTAGCTGTTGGGGAACATTTCTTTAAAGTGAATTGGTTGTCGTGCAGACCATTGGGAACCTTTCTTTCATATGTCAGTTATGACATCAACGATTTCATGTTTTCCACGAAATTACTTGATGATAGAAGTGTCAGTTAGAACAGTGGTGTGTCACTCGTCTCCGAAGTGTTTCATGTTGGAAGTGGCAGTGAAGAAAATTATATGTACGCTCAAAATGTTACTTCAGGACGATCTATGAAATTTGGGAGCTTGCCTATGTCACGATGCAGGTCCCTGTTTTTAAATGTCAATGGGTGGATATTAACAAAGTTCAGCGGACCGAGGATTTGGGATTCACCCTTGTGGACAGAAGTAGGGTGATTTGGAAGGATGATTCATTTATTTTGGCGTCTCAAACGCACCAAGTTTTCTATGTTAGGGACCTTGTTGATCTAATGTGGGCTATTGTTATCAAAGGAAAGCGTGCTTTTATCATTGAGAATGAATTAGAGGAAATCATATGATTTGGGAAGCATACTCCCATGTAGGATTACAAGATGACATTTTACTTCAGTAGGATGATACAAGTCTACACGGTTTCTTTGGCCACAATAATCACGACGAAGGTACGTGGGTAGACATTAGAGGGAAGATGAATCGTAGAAGAAGAAAGGCAAAGAAGGTGGTGAGGAAGAGGAAGCATAAGTGAAATATAGATGTACCCTAAGGTTTGTTATCTCATTTGTTGTTCGTTTTCTTCGAACTGTATAATTTGTTCCAAAAATCAATTACTCCCATCTTTTCTTAAAATTGACAAGTTGTGGTGATTAGTTAGTATATTCCAATTATGTTGAAATGGAAATCATTCATAACAGTTTGTGCAAAATAAAATATAATTAGGGTGCAACATAAAACTAATCATTCAAGAAAATCATTCATAAAAAATCATCCTTAGAAAATCATTCATAAAACTAATAGAGTACTTCAAGAAAATCATTCATAACAAATCATCCTTAGAAAATAAACACAAAAAATCATTCTTCCTAATCTTCAAGGTCGGCCGTCGATGTCGATTAGCATTGTCGTGGGCGGGAGGTTGACGCGAGATGTCGCTCATAGGCTCTTTGAGATTTCTCCAGGAATTTGATCTTTGCCTTCATTGATCAATGCCACCACTCAACGCATCGTCGTTGCCATCTTCATCACCGGCGGCCGCTACTTCTTCCAATGGTGTTCCAGGCGGTACATCTTTGTCACTGTAGCAACCTTCTCATGTTATGACTACTCAATCCCGCACTGGTTTATGAACACCTAATAATTATTTTGATTATGATGTTACCAATCTTCTTTCTAGGTAGAGATCATTCATCAAGTATGAACAGTTTTCTTTTGAAGTGAGAAAAACTTTGGCGCATAACTTCTCAACATTATCCATGTTTTGTATCGCTTTAACAGGTAGGCAGGAAAGATTTTTGACGCAATATGATTTCTAATCATGTTTGATCGGTGATGGAAACAATTTTTGCAAGACAATTCAATACTTCTTCTCTAAACCCTAACGATGGTGATGAAAACCTAACCTTGATGGTGTTAGGTATATCAAGATATTCCTTGAATCTTAAATTAGGACTTTGCCAGAACTTGTGAAAGCTGGGGGTGGCCCATGTTGTAGCTCCCATGCTTAAGTTGGGGTAACACTCTTCAGGTGGAAACAGGTTCTCCATAAACTCTAGTGACATGAATATGATATCTATAAATACTAACAAACACATCAACGTAACATATCTTTCTTTAAAAAAAAAAAAAAATCAACTACGGTATTTTTACTTCATAGAAGTCCCAAATGGCGCTAAATAGCCTCTATCTATAAACAAAGGACAGATGCGCACATTCATATTTTGGCAAACCAAAGATGGTTCAATTTTCCACTTCATCACGAGGACAAAGAAAAGTGCATCTTCCAGCCCGATTTCTGCCACCTTGGTGATGGTCTCTTCTAACTCTAATCATTCTGCAAAGAGAGCATTTGTAACTCCTTCGATTTTTTATGACGCACAATTTTGCTATCCTTTAAACATAAGTGACACTCACATTGGTTATGTTTCGTTACTTGCAAAATAGTAAATTGGATGTTTTATCTTGTAGGAGGTTCGGATCACCTTGCGTGGTTATTCACTCTAATTTCCCATTTATAATCATTAGATTGCTTATTTTAGTTTCCTCCATGATTGGATCGAGATAGAAGGATGTAGATGCTTAGCGGAGATCAAGTCATTGGAGAAGGTCATTTGTGACCCGCCCCCCTATCGACGTCTCTAATTAATCAATGAATCACGGGAGATCCACTAATTGAATCAAGATGAGAACTATTAAGAATTAAAGATAGATATTTGTATTGTTGCTCCCGTTCCTACTACTATACCACCAAAATTTGTAGCTAGCAGCAAGTACCTGGGTCGTCCACAGAGATGTTAGGAATCTAATAATCAACTACACACAACCATGATCGAATTATCAATCCGACCACATGTTAGGAATAATTAGTGTTGGTAAAACAAGCATTGGGGCAAGGGATTTACTAAAACTAATAACATGCAATTTGATCACAAGAATAAACTATATAAACTAGCACTTTGGGAATATTTCCTTAACATGACTAATGTCATTTCAATCCTTGATTTCACCTCATAAAAGAACCGTGAACCTATTCCAGTGTTTGTTACACGTAGAGCAGACGATGATAAAAAAATTCCCCTTATCTGTCACCTAAGGGTGGGCGTATAAAACCATCCATCGCCTTTGCCTCCGCAACAAGAGAAGTACAACAACGTCTATGGCTCATTGCGCAGGTCTGATTCTTCTCCGTGTGATTAAGTCTCGGGCGGAACATTACAAACGCTCTACCCCTAGGTCTACAGAGGCAAAGGAAGTAGGCATCTTATCGATGTCTCTGAGTCATATAGAAAACCCTAGTTTTCTACTTTAACTATCTCTACCGGTAACCCTTCTAACTAACTCACGGCTTACTAGTGCATGGTCAATCGTAACATTGAGTCGGCGACCTACGTGCACACACCCACGTGGATCCGGACCCATTGATACCCCAATCACATCTAGGTTTCCTTCCCCGAGGGGTATCAATAATGCATCAACATAAAAGTAGACTACGGTGTGTACTAACTAAGTGTGACAATCATGCATTCTCAACAATATGAAGAACAAGCCAACATAATGATCATAAAACACATAGAAATAGGTAGATCTAAGAAATATAACAAAATAAGCATTAATACATGAATACAAATATGATCCCAAATTAATTAACTAATGCCTAAGCATTAAACCCAAGTATTTCATTGGATCCAACACTTTTGAACAAAATAAAAATAAAGGGAAGAAAGAAAAAGAACCTAGAGAGAAGGAAGATTATTTTATCTCCCTAGCCTACTTTTGTTGAAGATGAAAAATGGGTATAAACTTAAAACCTAGTAGACAAGGGTCCACATATATAGTAATGGAATCATGCCTTGAAAAAGGCCCCAAAATAGCCAAAACAAACCCTAGCAGCCTCAATTTGCACGGGTAGTGGCAAACGGCACGGTCCGTGTAGGCTCGTGTAAAACGGCTCGTGTGCCACGACATGGTCTGTGCAGCCTCGTGCAGGACGGCCCGCACGGACAGACACAGGCCGTGCAACCTCATGCACAACTGGGTGTACGGATTGACACGGTTCGTTCAGCCTCGCGCGAGGTGGACCACACTGACCACCATGAACCGTGGGGTGGTGCTTACTCCAAAATTTCTGATTTACGCGTCGCATATCATTTGTCGTGGCCCATTGGCTGGAAGGACTTTCTGCTCTGAAAATTAGCGCGGCTTGTGCCCATACTTTGCCGTTTGGGAGTGTGTCTGGACCCTCGTGTAATGGCCCGCATAGACATGCACGGTTTGTGTAAGGGCATTTACATGGCTCGTGTGAATTTGCACGGGCCGAGCAAGCCACTTTGTACGGACCAACACAGATAGTCTTGGCTTCATACAAAGACTGTGCTGGCTTGTTGGCCGGTAGACTTCTTTGCTCCGCTACGGTGAACCGCTTATCCAATTTGAGAGTTCTTCTAGTTGATTTTTATAGTGCTCAAGAAGAAAAACCCAATGGTGCCAACCACAAAGATTGATTCTTCTCAGATAGTTTCTAGAACTCCGTACAAATCTCAAACTACAATTCTTCTGCTTCTTTCTTAGCCTTATTGAACTTCAAATCCGCCTTTCATCAGCTCAATTCCATCTACTACCACGCTTTGGAGTCCAAGTCCTTAAATCTACTACCATCCTTGCAAATGGCCTTCGATATCTTCTATCATCCTTGCGAATGGCCTTCAAATATTTTCTACCACCCTCGCGGATGGCCTTCTACAAAAAAGATGATGAAAAAGTACTCACGAGCAACCTACTAATGAGATCACAAGGGAAGATCTAGGTGCCCATGAATACAAAGTGTCAGTTAGCTTCAATTAAGTCTACAAAACTAGGAATTTAGACAAGAAAACAAATATTAGCCTTCTAAACCCTTTGTCGAGTAAACCTAACTAAAACTAGCAATCAACCAAACAAAAGATGATAATAAATGTGTCAAATGAATCGGTTAACGCATGCATAAAGGTGCACATCAATCCCCTCACACTAAAACCTTTGCTCGTCCTCAAGTAAACAAGAACGAGAAAATATCCAAGAGGAATGTAGCATGCAAAGAGAAGTTAACAAACATATTCAACTTATTCCTGAGCTACACTAGTTCCCTCAAATATTGTAAGAATCTCACAACTCTCACTCTCCCCTAAGATGCTAAGGTAACCTATCCACCAAAAATATGTAAAAGAAAAAGTGGAAAAAGTTTAAGTAATATGATAAGTGCTAGACTAGCTTGCTTATCCGAAGAAAACACTTAAGATAATCCAAGAGATGTTGATGAGGAAACCACCAAATATGGCCGAAAGATGTTCAGGTTCCGTTTCTAATTTCTCTCATTTCGCCTAGAAGCCTTTTCGGGTTTTCATCCTAGCATTCACATATGTTAAGCTCACCTTTCACCCTTTTCCACACGGCCTCTCAGTTTTGCCTAGGTTTTCTAACCAAGCCGGGCCTAACCTCTCATTTTACCTAGGCCTTCGACATATTCGGGCTTTCTTCCCATTTTTTCCTAAGTTGCCCTTTCAGGTTTCCAACTTAGCTGGGTATTTTTTTTCTTCATTTTTTCAAAATTTTCAAAATTTTTTGTTGTAGCACAAAATTCCCCAAAGTTAGGCTTCATACTACAAAAGATCATGAAAAATAAAATTGCACCACCAAAGAGTTTCAATCCAAAACAACTAAAAAAAGGTACCCTCACACCTTAAAACAAACGACCAAAGAGTTCACAATTCCCAATGAGGGAAAGTACTAAAAATAAGGAAAACAATCAGCAAAACAATCATCATAGGCTAAAACATAAGCATAGGATATGTTACCATAAAGGTGTTCAAACCCCCCACACTTAGTTTATGCATTGTCCTCAATGCATGTAACAAAGGTAAGAGGAAAAACTGGAAACACTGAGAAATTCTCAATGCCATCTCTGACGTCTGGTTCCTTTCCCCTGCCCGTGCGAATCCTAATAGTAGTAGCCCTCTCAGATGCCTGATGTCCTCAGCCAATCAGTGATCTCCCTCTGCGATCCTGCAGCGGATCTTGCAGCGTCTCCATATCTTTCCTGAGCTGGGGAAGGTTGTCGTCGACTCGATCGAACCTCTGTGCAGTGTCCCACTCATGATAGTCCAGTTGAGAGCTAAGCCGATGTATATCCTATCCAACTCTAAAGATGGCATCTCTCCATGACTGTATCCATTCCGGTCGCTGTGGCTGATCCCACATATGGTATGAAAATGCCGACTGGAAACCCTGGAAGTCATGCTCCGTGAACGGGCTGAACTATGGGTGCTTCCATGAGCTCGTGTGCTGCTGAAAGGGGATGAATAAACTGTAGCGGTGTGGCTCAGGAGCGGAAGGAGTCATACGGCCACTGCGCCTGCTAGACTATGCAAAATTATCATAGTGGTAGGAGACGTTGAGCCTGCGAGAATCACCGCCACCATGCCCTTTAGAATGATAAGACTCCTCCTGAATATAAATAGGGCCCTGGTATGGTGGCGGTGCTCCAAATATCTGCTCCACTGGGGGCTGTGGTACTAGGGGTTGTGGCATTAGGGGCTGCTCAAATATCGACAGAGGCACCAACTCTGGGAACTGAGGGGTAGCATGAACTATTGAAGATCTGAGGTCGGGTGAGCGAATTGGTGGTTGGTGGGGAAGGGTTGTGCTAGCTTCTATGGAACCTGGCCATCCTCCTTATGCTCAAAATCCACTATATATACACCCAATATAACTTGGGAGTCCTCATCGGGCTATATGATCAAATCCTGAATCAAGAATGTCTTGGCCAGTGCAGTCCTACCTTCTTGGAGAAGCCTCATGAAATGCTGGCCCTTGTATAACTAATGGGTGATGCCATCCTCAACCTCTATTATACCTGTCTCCTCCATGACTACGGGAGTAAGAGTGTAGGCTGCATTCGGGTTCTCCCATATATCATTTCTCACCGGAAGCTCAAAATGCTCTACTAAAAGTGATATCACCCCCCAGATAGGTATCTTCCCCATCCGGTTCCTGGAGAGGTCGATACAGTGGCTAATGAACTCATCCACCAAGTCAATATAACTTCTCCCAATGCAGATAGACCACAAGATCTTACAACCCTTGTTAGTGTAGGTTGTTGCCTCCCCATGAAAACCGACTACCACACTCAGAAGTTACGCCACATATCTCAGCACTGGGTGAACTATATTTGTGTTCTTGCTCTCTTTCCCGCATGGCCATCCGGTGTACAAACGCAAATCTAAACCAACAGCCGGCTCAGTGTACCCTCTAAATCTTGTGTAAAACTTCCACCCAAATACCCAAGCTATCTCCTGATGGGTCATAGATCAGGAAACATCCCTCAAGTGGAATCTAACTACCTTATCTCCCTGCCCATTGGTGACCTTGAAATGGTGGATGGGAACTCTAGTGTATACCAAGTGTAGTTGGGGACTGTCACCTTAGTGAATTCCTTGAGCCTAATTCTCTGCAAGAGCATCGCGACCGGTTAGTTGAGTTTGAGGTTCTTGAGGGTCCTCATGTCTACAAACTTAGTCTCTTGGATGGGGCATTCAACAAGATGACCCCACTACTCTTGGTGCTCCAAAATGAGTGTGGTCAGCCCCCATAAAAGTACACTAGCTTCCCCTCTCCAACTACGAGGCATGATGGTATATATATTACAAAGCAGTACCAATGATCACCAATAAAAATAAAAATTTCCTACCAAAGACACCACTTAAAATATTCGCTCACATAACAATACAAATATCACATTAATGCCCCCAAAATCTAAGCATGCAAAAAAACCCAAGAAACTTCAATTTCTTCAAATAACCAAAGTTGGTCGAATACCTCAAGGTGATGCACAACGAAAAACTGCACTTTTTACCTCGGTTCTGGAGGGCTTTTTACCTCGTTTTTTGTCCCAAAAGAACTGAGGTAAATGTGGTCGGAGTAAAAGGTGTATTTTTTACCTCGGTTTCAAATAGTGGTAAAAAGTACATTTTACCTTGGTTTTTAGGGAAATGAACCAAGGTAAATAGTCAATAGCCGACGGCGGTACCGAGAAGTATGTTACAGCGACATTCCAGAACATTTTTGAGATCAGTGCAGACGATATCGTAAATGAGAGGTAGCAAAGTTGCTCGTACCTGTAATCGATGTCACTCAATCCTAAAATCGACGTCACAGATTGTAACATTTGACCGCGGTTTCAACTCGCAGTAAATGTTAATTTTTAATGTAATTTCTCTTCTAAAAAACTGCGGTAACTATGTATGTGAGAATAAAAACCCTGACCACTTTGCGACGTCGGCAAGACCGAATTCATGGCTGTCAAATAACATAGTGTTATGCGACGTCGTTTTGATCGACCACCAAGCGTTAATGACGTGGCACAGTGGTGAACACAACATCGTGTTTTTAATTGACATCGCTTGCCTACTAGCGACTACGATGCCTTGAATGTGATGTAAAATGTGGTTGCAATCTCGATTACAATGACATCGATCATTTTGAGATACCTTCGGTAATGTGTAACGATCATCAAGCAACGTCACTTGCATGCTATCGGGATCACCGAATGGTAATTATATGTGTGCGACGTTGATAATTAAAATAAAACCAACAATAAAATATTCATGAAAAGTGTTCCCGGCGTCCAATGCCATTCAATGGACATGTAGGCACCACTAGAAAATAGATAAACATAATAAATATGAAAACTACACCTCCAATACACAATAAAAGTAATCAAATTTCTCACAAAATGAACTATACCATTGATACTCCATAGCTAGATGAAGAACTATATCAAGGTGTCGAAAAAACCTTGGAAAGTATCAATGGGAATTTTAGAGAATGATGCTCGCACCAAAAACTTAACCTAATACGAGTTCCTCATATAGTTAATGGGTTAAGTAAATCCTTCAAATGCTTTACCATCATGAATAGCGCCCAACTTTTATGTACATCCTCCAACTGCTTGATGGTGTATGGTAATTTATCGTCAGGAAAATATTGGAACGTGTACTAAATAGTTAATGAAAACAGAGGTTGGTCGTAGTCATGTCAATTTTTGGTGGAAAATGTGAGAATAACACATACCTTTTGTAGATCATATTGATTCTCACTGACATTTGGTACGAAATCCTTCATAAATCTCATGCAATTGTAATCGCTTTTCCATGGGGCTGATTGTTTTTTATTCTAACCGTACCCCCAATTTGTTCATAAACACACAGTTATTCACATATTGCAATAATTAATTGAAATTGATATTATCATGTACATTCTAACGTTTAAGGACTTCCAATGGAATGACTTGCGTGTGTTAACTAATGGATCTGTCATCAACTTTGCAATTGGGAATGAAATTGTCTCGGGGGGTGTCTGATGTAATGGATCAAACCAGAACATCGTGCTTGATGGAAAAACAAAAACGGAGACCATCCAACATTTTCAAATAATATGAAATTGTTATTAGTTTATTATAGAACCCATAAACTATTGTACACTAAAGACAATTGTAATTCAGTAAGTACAGTTGACTCACCACCTCTCGTAATATGGTGCAAAATATATCGAATTCTCCTTTTTCATCAACCTCGAGCTCAAGTAGGATAAACGCTTTTCCATCGCCACATGTCCATGTTGGATCTTCAATGGGCAAAGAACCCATATCCCCCTTTCATTTTGGAAATAGATTGCACATGCAAAAGCTTATATACATAGTTAGTCTAGATATTGATGGACAACACAATAATTACAACAATGAATAATGTTCGGTTGATGCATTCATACTTACATGCAATGTCATTGCATCACGGGAGGTGGGACATTATTGAAATTGAACAAGGTCACGAAATTCTCCTTCTGGATGATTGCATTTACCTTGTTCCCGAAGATTCCCGAAGTGTAGGATATTCCGTAGAAATCATTGCTTCTTTGTCTGTCATCCCAAGCTCAACTCTTTCAAACACTCGACCCTCGAACATTTGTTTCATGATAATTCTTGTGACTAGTGCGTACCCTCCTTGACTCATGTTGTGTCGCATGTTATTTTCTTTTCCTACCTTGACGTGTTTTTATCTAGGACCTTTTGATAGCATCAGACGAGGAGTTTTGATTATGAAAATGAAGAAGGGAACTGAAAAGGCACAATAGTAACTACATGTCCCTGTATGCGAACGACGTTGTTCACTAGTAGCCAGGGAAATCTCATCAGTAGAATGTACATCATGCGATGTCACCTTTACCTTCGGACGGTAGAAGAGTCTAAACTTAGTTCGTGAATGATGTCGCTCATTACGCGGTAAGAACGATCCATAGCCTAAGTAGCACTATGCAACGTTGCTTATTCCAGTATTCAGTACTCTAGTTTTAGAACATAGGGTCCGTTACAATTATTAAGCAATGACGATCACAAACCACATTCACAAATGACTGCTATCGTGATAATATACTCATGCATATGCTATTCTATTCATAAAAAAATGTCTTTACATGCAAATATAATTATGTATCCACTATATATATTCTTCATAGCATGTAAATGATGATTTCTTACCAATTATTCGTCCGCAAGCTTCCTTGCAACGAAACCCTTCTAGCTCGATTCACTAATGAACGAATGCTTAAGTCTCAGGTTGAAATTTCTCTTCTTCCCGAAAACGTAATCCCTAGCCAATTTGGCTTTGAAATCTCTCCATCTCTCTCCAAATCGCCTTATTGTTCTACACGTCAATTTAGTCATATCTTCGCACTCAATATCGAAAGCCAACTCGAGGGCCTTCCACAGCTTTTCCTTGAAAGCATCATCAACCCGATTCTATGACTCATACAAGAATATGTCTATCTTAGTCCTTGCAATCAATCCTAAGTAACTAGACAACCAATTCTTTCTTCACCTATTGCATTTCCTATGTGGTCAAATTTCATTGGACATTTGATACTTTTGTCCACCATGTATATTAATTTCTTGTAAATTGCCTTACCCTGACCTTTGCTTATGTCTCTTCGATGCATTAACATCTCTCTCCTTCGGACCATTTTCGCTTATCGTGGATCACCAAACAAAAGATGATAATAAATGTGTCAAATTCATCAGTTAACACATGCATAAAGGTGCACATCACTTCGCAAGATGGTAAAAGATTGAAGGCCACTAATTAAGTGGTAGGATAGATGTAAGAAGGAAGAAGAGAAAAAAATGAAGAAAGGAGCACCATGGCTCAAACTGAACCCAGGCAGCACAAGGCAAGCCCAGCTCACGATCTGTGCAAATCCGCATGGACCGTGGCACTAAAAAGTTGGAAAACTACAAAAAAAAACAAAGCCTTGCTCGCAAACCGTGCAAAGATGCATGGTTCGTGCCGCTTTGGAATTTCCATGAGCAAAAAATGTGAGCTCGGCTCACGTACATGTGAAATTTTGCATGTTCCGTGAAAAATGCTCAGTAGACGAAGAACAAGCCTTCATCACGGTCCATGCAAACATGTGTGGTCCGTGACATGCCCTTTGACTAAGGTTTGATCGACTCCACTCTTTTTCTCTCTCCTCCGCCTATAAAATACACATTTTGTTCATTGGACAAGAGGTCGAACTTCAGGGTATGAACCCTAATTTCTCATTTATTCCTCTTATTTTATCATGTTTTATCCATGATTTTTATGACATTCAGTAGATTAAGCTAAATTAGTGCTTGGGGACATTCGTTAAACATATTAAATTTGTAATTTGCAGAGATGATAGATTCCTTTAAGTTAATGACTTGGTTATCATGATTGCTTGTACTTATTGTTGATGATTATGGCATGATTTAGGTTAGGAAGTATAATTAATTGTGATTATACCATGATTTAGCGCTTGGTTTGAAAATGAACCCCGAGACTTACCATCATCCAAAGATTTGGATTCCTCTCAAGCCACTTGTGCCTGTCTTTTCGCAGCAAACTTCATATGTTTTTCGTTCAATGCATTTAACATGTCCAGTTCGAATAGAATTATTAGCTACGAGATTAACAACACGTTGAACATCTTCCTTAGGCACAATCAATGTGATCAACATCCACATAATTCGATGGTGGCAACATCAACGATTCAATAGGAATTGATGCAAATTCTCATAGTTATGTACCGCAATTGATGCAAGAGGATCTCCTTGTAGCAATAGGAATACCGAAATGTGAAAAAACTATATCAATCTCAACAACACAATCAGTGGAAAAGCTATATTTTAAAGTCACAAATGTATACAACATCTAAACATCAACAAATATTATTAGATCCTCAACTAGAAGTCGGTAAACCACAGCGTTAACTGATGTAAGAAAACATCGTTTCATTGAAATAAATAACGTATTAAAAAAATTCAAACTCATACAAAATTGCGAAAAATGAAAATAGCACTATCTTTCGTCTTCAATACCAAAGAACAACTGCACAGGAAAATAGCACTCTTTATTAACACTTTATGCAACAACAAATTCAAAGAAATGGAACAACCTAACCAAAGCCAAGGGAAACACACTAAAAAAGAGCGTCCATTAGTGACGCATTTTTTATGACAGGTAAAGAAGTGTCACAGCTTTTATGACATCTTAACGTGTCACTAAATTTTAGTGACAGGTACACGTGTCACTAAATAAAATTGTGACATCCATTCATGTCATAATATGTTGTGACGCTTCTAAATATCATAAAATTTGCTACATCTTATGGTATCAATACATTTATGAAGTCTTAAAATGTCACCAATTAAAGGTTTATTTTAATTTCTTCTACATTGAAATTAGAATGTAAGAATTGCTTTCTTAAAACAAGAACATAATTTTGTTGTTAAAAAAGGGCTTATGCGCAAATAATTGAAAGTCTCGTTTTTTTTCATTTTCCCCATTAACTCTTCTGACAGTTTTTTTCTAATTTTTTTCATGCTGCATTATTTTTAGGCAAAGTCTTGGGAAAACCGTCTTTCCATCGATTTATGGAAAGACGGAGTTTAATTAGAATAATAAATGTAAAAGGTCTTAGTTGCAATATTAAAAGTTTATAATCCGATTCATGTAACCCAAAAATTTTTATCTTGATTTCTTTTAATTTGCACTTTAAACCTTGGTCTTTCCATGACTTATGAAAATGCCGTCTTTCAAGAGACAAACACTTATTTTTATGTGTTTTCTTATATTTCTTCTACTACATTGTTTTAATTGTTTTAAGTGTTTTTTTATTCATCACCATCTTAATTGTTTTAAGTGTTTTGATCCTCATTCTCATTCTCATCCTCACGATACCAGATTCTGAACTTGGAAATCTCACCTCTCTACATCATATGTATAACCCTGCTCATTCTCATTCTCATTCTCATTCTCATTCTCATGCCTCCATGTCTTATACTATTATGTTTCATTCTCACTGAGAATCACAAGGTAGGGCTCTTTTTTCCCCTCTCGTTTCTGCATAAAACTCCGATGTCATAACTCCGACGAGCTCACTCCGAGCTCCAATATCACATCACTCTGATGGTTTCACTCCGACAACATCAATCGGACGATATCACACGGACAACATAAATCTGATGACCAGAGCTTTGACATTACATCACTCTGACTCTGACGGCATCGCTCCGACGATATTAATCCGGAGCTCCGACATCATATGAGTCTGGTGGCATCACTCCGGGGCTAGATCGTTTCGCTTCAGGTAATTTTTTGTAAACCCTAACTGCAACTTTTTCAGTCTGGACTTTAGAACTGCAAATCTTCGTAATCCGTAACTGTCAATTATGTGTTCTCATCTTCGTAAACCCTAACTGTAAGTTTTTAATATCAACGTTGTTCTTGTTATTTTTAATCAGTATTTGGCCTACGCAGTTCACATATCATTGTTATGCTAGTGCTGTAATAATGATGGATATGTTTGAAAACCTCACAAGCAAATCTAGGTACTGGAGATGTCTTGTGGTTATGTATTAGTAGTTAAAGTTAGCTGAGAAGTTGTTATATTTGCTCATGACTTGGCAACTGCTTTTAGGCTGACAACTTGTAATGTGTAATGGTATTCTAGTTTCTAGTAGTAAATATAGTGACACGAATCAAGGAAAAGCAGGAAAGATTCAAATCTGAAGATCATTACAAGCAATATCTAGTAGGAGAACAACTTTTTATTTACCGTTATTATACATAGGCAAATATATTAATGGCCAAACATGTTTTTTGAACAACGTGATAATGATTGCAGTGCAAATCTAGCTGGGACTGAGGGAGTACTAGTTTTAAAATACAATATTTAAATTTTATTTAAAAAATACAACATTTAAGGTAAAAATTACTGTGGATTGTCCATAAAATTATGGAAATGCCACATATTCAGAGATTATTTTTTCCCAGCTAAACTACAAACAAACTTTCTTGAATCATTGAAAAAAAGACACCCATTTCAATAAAAAAAAACACGGTTTTGTCCACCCCTTCAAATGAAATGACACACTCACACACTCTCTCTTGGTTTGTAGCATCTCTAAGCAGGGTGACAAGAAGAAGCTGCACTCTCTCTTTACCACGCTGCAGCTTTGGTTCTTTGGAAAAATATGAGGTAGATAATAATTTTTATCGAGATTGTAGTGGAATGTTTTAACATTTAGAAATTGTTTAGAACTAAAAAAATAATAGTTAGAATTAAATTCTAAATACATGTCCAAAATTCCTACCTGTAATTAGATATGTCCTATAGTAAATCACATCACTGAAATTACCTACACTTAAAATTTCTGTCCATGTAGTTAGATTTGCCCAAATATATGAACTGGGAAACCCAAAAGCATCCGCTCCCCAACTTTCAAAGGTTAACGGGCTTGTCTCCGTTTATTACCGTTATAATAATACAAATATAATAGAGCCGCCGTTAAAAGAAATTTAAATACTACTTCGCATTGCAAAGATACTGCCTCTCTAACGGCTCTTACTTCGTCATCCCCCAATTCAAAATCAAGAAAATCTCCATCCATTTTCGCAAGATTCTCGCACGCAATCTTTACCAAAAACTATGGATTTGACGCCTCCCTACCACCGATCATCCGACCCCAAAAGCCGAACGAAATCAGCGTCAAGACTCTCAAAGCTGCGCTATTGCAACGAGAAAAATGAAATCGCCTCTCCAAATCTGTCTCTCGACATTGTCCCTTCTTCTCCGACTATAGCCTTTCCATCCCCTTCAAAGTCTCCCTGCGGTCTTCCCGTTCACGAGCTCCTACTTCACTCCCCTTCTCCTCTTCGAAAATCGAAAACCCGTCTCATTGAAAGGAT
>JAULKM010114496.1:0-22226 GCA_032355605.1 Rubia tinctorum | reverse complement strand
CCTTGAGCCAATATACTACAGGTTCGCACGAGTTTGAGTCGAGTTGGAATTTGAGATATTTTAAACGAGTTGAATTCAAATTAGTGATTGTTTGGGTTCAGCTCAACTCATTTATCGTCCTAAGTGTTGTAGAATTAAAATGAAAGGACATGAACTGTAACCTATCTGGTGGCCGGTTATAATATAATTTAACCATGCGAATAAGTGACGTTCTGTCTAATAACACCAAACTATTAGGCTACTGATTTATGCATGCGTTAAAGATGTATAATTTATGAATTATAGTGAATTTTTATGTTAAATATTACATATGCATTAATTGGGCAATTTGGGGTATTTGTTGGGTATTTGTTGGTAACCATTAAGTTAACATAATTTAGGACCCTTTGAGATCAAAATTTTCCATTAAATATAATCATACCCATCCCGCCCAATCCCAAAATCTAATGGGTATTTAATGCCCGATCCCATTAACTACCCATTTATTAATTTCCCATCCTATTTTTTCCTAATCCCGCCCAATTAACACCTCTATATGTGAGTCATTCAATCCAAGAGCCTCTTCATTTTCACCATTATTTAATACAATTACGTTTAACTCAATTTTTTCATTTGCAGTATCGGAGTTAGTTGAGTGTTTGGGAATGCGGATACTACGTCCTCCTCTTCATGGAAGAGTTTGTGCTCAACACTACTTCTACAGATATTATAGAGGTTGGACGACAAATTATAAATTAATCATTTGTTCTTCTTACTTACTAAATACTTTCACGTACTTAATCATCGGCTTGTTTTGAACACATCAGATATTTCCCTCAAAACAAGGAGCATTTAATACCAAGGAGGTAGCAGTTGCAACCAAGAGATGGTGTCAGGTTTGGGTGGATGTATATTCCTGATATTGCAAGACTTTTATGGACCTCGAGCAGTTTCTTGAAGTGTAGAAAATGGATTTCATTAACATTGACAGTTTTCCTATAATTTGCTTGTGGATGGATTATGTTTTTAAAGACATATTTAGTTTTTATTTTATTCATTACTCATTTCTTTGAATAAATCTTGTTTGTAGATTCTATCTTGTTCGTTGTTATGGGTTTCTTTTGTGATATTTCCCCGGGTTTCGATCCGAATGGGTCAGAAAAAATTAAAATAGGTATTGCAAATTAAAAACAAAACTGGCATCATTTTTTCATATTACACACCGGCGCTGAAAAATTAAGAACCTACTGTGAACAAGCACCGCCAATTATTTCTATGACGGTGCTGGAAGATTAATATCTTTCAAATCCCTAGCACCATTTCAAAATTGGAACCGATGCTCAAATATATTGGCAGTGGCCATCAATTTACAACCAGCATCAGTAAGATGGAACCGATGCGGGTTATGTGGGATAAGCACCGCAACAACATTATTGGTACCGGTATTAATATCTGGTGCTGATTAACAAGGGTCAGCACCGATTTTTGGTTACTAGTGCCTTTGTAACTACGTTTCAACACCACCATACTTAAGCACCTATAGTTTGGGAGCCCAAAATACCGGTGCATATGTTACCAAATACTAGTGCCATAGGAGAGTGTTTGCAGTAGTGTTTTTTCAAGATGTAATAAGTATACCTACAATTACATATATATATATATATATATATATATCACGCAGTTAATCAAATAATTTTTTTCTTGATTGGTTGTAAAAAAAATGATATAATAAAAAGTTTTGAAAAGATATAATCTCTCTTTGTCCTTTTTAAGGGTTTTCTTTATTTTGTAAGTTAAAGAAACACATTTATCATAACTAGCATATTAAAATATGTGTACATAAAATTTATGTAAGGTTAATATTTAGAAAATATACATTATAAAAAAATTATCAAGATTTCATATAAATATTTATATTACCGCTAAAATCACACTCCTTTTACTTTGAGAAATTTAAAGCAAAACATTGAAAATTAAAGGAGGGGAAGGGATTGTGAATTTTTAAAAGTACAATTTTTTTTACTGACTTAGATGGATAAGCTGATATTAAAATAATTAAAATAGATTTTTAAATTTTTTTAGGGAATTAAGACAAATAATCTAATCCAACAAGCGAAACAACAATCAATATATGTCATGCATGTCAACCCGATTTTGTACATTAGAAGTGAAGGTAAAAGCTATCATCTTTAATATAAATGGCAAAATTAACCCCAATAATATGACCTTTTGTGGTCAGTCCTGTTAGAACGTGGACTTTCTAGAGGAGTTCATAGATAAAACACAAATATCATACATACTATGCTGGTTGAAGAGAGCTTTGCAATCTCAATATGTAGTATTACAGCCAAACTTTACCCTTGTTGAATGGTGAATTGCGTGTGCTCAATGTAGGAGGTCCTTTGTGTATTCTTCAATTTTTGGTACGCTGGTAGAAAATTAAATTTTAACTACGCCCTTTAACTTTGTTTATTAAAAAATAGCCAAGATTTAGAGTTATCCAAGTTAAAAGTTACTTTTGAATGTCGGCTTACCAAGAGAAACAAGTTAAACCACTAAAAACTAAACTGACATCAGTTTATAAAGAAATACTACCTCGGTCGCAACACAATTGACGTTTTTGTTTTTTCATGGTTTTCAATAATCATGTTTGACCGGCAATATCTCTAGGTATATATATCAATTTTGCATAAAAAATTGATATTTAAAAAATATATATTAAGATTAATTCATCAATATCTCACATGATATATATATTTATTTATTTATGTATATATATTTATTTATATTAATAGTCAAAGTTTATCAAATTTAATTTTGAGAAAACAAATATGTCAATTCTCCTTTCCAGGAGGGAGTAGTGTGCAATTATTTTTGTTCCAATTGGCACAAGTAATCATCCAATGCAACTTAATATCTCAGCCGACGTTGTCATTCAAATAACTATCCAACATCTCTTTCTTCTTCTCACCAACACTACATCACTCACTTTCTCGCCACCCCACCTCCGCAATCCAGTTGACTCTCTGGAACCTCTGCTAACATCTTTGACATGTTCCTCACCCCGAACACCTTGTGCGTGATGGTAAAGTCCTTCACTTTCCTCTGCAACGACTGAAATATCATTCCTGGCAGAGCTCGGAAACTACCACGATGATGCAAGGATTGGCTGGTGTCTTGAACGGAGCGGATCTATGCTGACAATGGTCAGGATCAGGGGTGGAGGTGGTGACGAGGTGTTGACACCACTCCTAAGATTCAGTGGCGCAAAAATTAGTCAGAGGGCACCACCGGAATCAGTGGCAGAGCCACATGTGTACAAGGTAGGGCAATTGCCCTACCTTTTTTTTCAAAACAAATATTTTTAATTTTTGTAGTTAATTAATATATGATTTTATTAGTTTTTTAGTTTATTTTTAATTTTAGACCCATTTTATTTCTCAAAAAAAAATTCAACATTTTATCACTGTTTTCAAAGACAGAATCATCTAATTAAATTATGATCCACCAATTTTTTTTTCTGGCTCCGCCCCTGACCGGAATGCGTGTTCTACCTCCCTTCCGATGATTTCTCCGCCACCCCTTTGGAGAAGGCGACCCCCTGTTCTAAATTTTTTTTACTTAATCTCAGTGCTTAAATGTTTAAGTACTACGTTTCAATAATTTTTTTCTTGTCCACCCAGGTTTAGAGGAACGACGCCATTTTGAGTTTTGAAGGCAAAATTTTTTTGGGGGAAACCCCAATTGGGCAATTCAAATTCCCCAAACTCTAAATTCCAAATTCCTAAAATCAAGTCCCCAATCCACCAATCGCATTTCTCCTTCCACTCTCAGCCCCACCAATGATGTTGCAGTGCACCGTTAAAGTTGAAAGCCCATTGAGCATTCGAGCCTTTAGGCTTCAGCACCGCACTGGTTGCGCGGCTTGCACCTTCGGTCTACGCCTCTCATCCTCTCTGCTGCCTCCTCACGCCTACTGAATACAAGTTCTTGAAGAACCAGGCTTCAACCGCCACCAACAGTCCTTAGGCTCGAGCTTATGCTGATTGAAGCTTTATAATAATTTAAGTATACCTAAAAATTATCAATTAGATATATATAATTCAATTAAGTTATTAAATGAAGTATATATTTATTTCAATTAAATTATTTAATTAAATAGATTGTAATTAGATATAAATTGATTTCAATTACATAAAATGGATTTATGATTTTGATTTGTTAACTAAAAGGAGACAAGAAAGATGAGGAATTGTCCGACATGGCTGATTCAAGTTCTAGAGAGTTTCAACTGGATGAGGTATTTGAATTACCTATGAAAGGGAGTGGAAACAACAGTGATTCTACAAAAGGAAATTCTAAAACAACAGGATCTAGGAAAAGAACCTTATTCAATAGGTTAAATATGATGAATCTGAGATCTTCATCAAAGAGCAAAAAATAGTTTTTAAATGAATAATACAAACCTAAGAATTAGGGGTCTTATCCGGAACATTCGAGGTATAGAGACATCTTTAGATACACTTAAAAGACTAATCAACATACATAAAATTAAAATTCTGTGCATTTTAGAACCTAAACACTGTCAGGATCAGATATGCAGCTACAAAATTTGATTAAAATTTGATAAATGTCATAGCTCAGATGCTAATAACATTTGGTTGTTTAGGATGGATAACATAAACATTAACTTAACAGTTGAAAAGGAACAGTACACCAGTGCTAACCTTAGCAGTAGTTTTTTTGCTGAACAAATGAACATTACTTTTATCCATGCCTCTATTAGCCTGAAAGATAGGAAAAAACTATGGAAGGATAAAGATCTAATCCTAGGACAAAATAAGATTATAATAGGGGACTTTAATGCTATGAATTCTGTAGATGAATATAGAGGTCCAAAAAAATCAAATAGGGAAAGTATAGAAAATTTCTCAAGCATTATTACCAAAAATCAATTAGATAATATTCATACTGTAGGTAACACATTCACTTGGACTAATGGTAGAAAACCACCAATAATAGAGAGGTTAGACAGGGCTTTAGCAAACCAGAATTTGTTGAAATCTTTCCCTAATAGCTCAATACATATTTTAAATAAAAATACATCTGACCACTTCCTCTTGATGCTTACCATTGGTTCTAAAATACCATCATCCCCAAAACCTTTTAGATTTCTTGATGTATGGATTCATAGACAAGAATTAAAACAAATTGTTGAACAAAGCTGGAATGCCCCAACACAGGAAAAAGAATAAGAAGATTGTTTCACAAACCAAAAAGATTAAAACCAAACCTTAAAAATTGGAACAAAAAGAGATTTGGAGACATTAATGAGAACATAAAAAGAGCAGAAGAATCCCTTAGGAAACAGGAAATAGCATATGAAAATAGAAACTCCATGGAGGACTTTATAGAGCTGAAGCACATGAATGTCATCATGCTTAGGACACTCACTGAAGAAAAACTTTTTTGGCAGCAGAAAGCTAGGACAAAATGGAAAAAAGAGGGAGATGCAAACACTAAATTCTTTCATGCTTCTGTTAAAAAAGGAGATTAAAACAAAATATAACTAAAATTAAATCTGCGGCATGAATTTGGTTAGATACCCCACGAGATATTGAAAATGAAGCCATTGGATATTTTAGTCAACTACTAAGTGAGGAAACTGAACAAGATGCAGATATATTCAAATCACATTTTATTAATCAGATTCCTAAGTTAATAACTGAGGAGGAAAACAAATCCCTCCTTAGAAATCCTACTTTAGAGGAATTAAAAGACATAGTTTTTTCTTTGAACCCAAATGGATCTCCAGGACCAGATGGATACTCTCCTGCATTTTTTAAGCATAACTGGGATATTGCAGGGACTGATATCTGCCTTGTGACTGTAGATTTCATGAAAGGAAAGGCAATTCCACCTGGCATAGCTAGCTCTTGGATAGTTTTGATTACAAAAATGATATTCCTGTATCATTTGCTGACTTTAGACCTATTAGCTTGTCTAACTTCATTAACAAAATTTTCTCCAAGTTGATAGTTAATAGGATGACAGATATCTTTCCAAAAATTATCTCAGATAATCAATCTGCTTTCATTAAAGGGAAAGAGATGACTAATAGTATTATACACCTAAGGGAGATGGTTGTTTTTCTAAATAACAAGCATAAATACCCGAACTGCATTCTAAAGCTAGATTTGGCTAAGGCTTTTGATAGGGTTCGATGGAAGTTCTTAGAAGATATCCTACTGAAATTTGGTTTTGCTGCTAAGTTTATTAAGATTATTATCTCAAATCTATCATCAGCCTGGTTTTCTGTTTTGAAAAATGGAAAGGCTGCTAGATTCTTCCAACCAACAAGAGGTATAAAACAAGGAGATCCCCTTACTCCAATTCTTTTTAACATATTTTATAAAGCATTTTCAAGAAGCATCAATTTTTGCATATCTAACCATAAATTGAATCCATATGTTTTACCATCATGTGCTGCATCCATCTCTCATTTGAGCTATGCTGATGACATTGTAATATTTATACAAGCTACACCAATTACTCTTACTAGACTTAAGGATTTTCTTCATGTTTTTGAAACTACAAGTGGCCATAGTAAGAGTAACTTCTTTGTTAGCAGACATGCCTCTCAGTCTCAAATAATAATGATCAAGCACAGATTAGGGATGACTCAAGGATCTATGTCTTTCACATACTTAGGATACCCCCATTTTATTAGGTAGACCTAAAGCCAGTTATTTTAAATCTTTAATTGAAAAATATGATGCATTGCTCGATAATTGGAAAAACAAATGGCTAAATACTGCAGGGAGGTTGGTTTTGATAAAGGCTATCATGTTTTCCATTCCCTAGCATCTTTGGGCTGTGTTAAAACCTCCAAATACCGTTATTACACAGTTAAAAAGGAAAATCTCGATTTTCCTTTGGGGAGAGGATGAAAAAGGATCTAAAGAGGTCTGGAAAAGATTTAAAAATGTTGCTTTCTCTACAGAACAAAATGGTTTAGGCATTAGAAACTTTAGGGACATCATAGACACCTTCTCACTTAAATCGAGGTGGAATTTTCAGCTAGGATTAACCCCCTGGGCACAGCTTATCTAGTCTTTACCTAAGAATAAAAGAATGTCCCAAAATTGGTTTAGAATTTGTAAAATCAATGGCTTAGCTGAAACACAGGTAAGAATCATCCATAGTGAAGGAAAGGCTAACTTCTACACATCAAATTGGACAAATTTTGGATGCTTGCAAGACTACCAACATTTACAAAAGGGAGTAATGCCTACTGATCTTTCCATTGCTGAGTTTGTAAAGAACAAAAGACATTTTCTGCCATTATTATCTGAATTTCCAGGTCAAACATTTGCTGTTTTACAAGAATCAACCACAAATGAAGAGAGGAAGGATAGGCTGATATGGAAACCATCAGAGGATGGATGCTTTACTTACAAATATGCTTATCAGGTGGTTGAAAAATCAAGAAGGCCACTAAGAATCCTAAAATACACCTGGCACAAGAAAATTCCCAGGAAAGTTTCATTCTTCTTGTGGAGACTTGTTAACTCTATACTGCCATTTGATGACATTGTCTCTTTTTCTAACATTAGCTTAGCCTCTAAATGCCCTTTCTATGATAACTGTGACACTATGACTCATTTTTTTAATTCGTGTGAATTCTCAGTCTCTGTTTGGAATCATTTTGAGACAATTATAGGATTTAGAACTCCAACTGGTTTGGTTTTTATCTCAAACTGGGGCTGAAAAAGGTTATTAAAGCTTGGAATAAGTTAGCCTTTGGAAATATTGAAACAAATGTTGATAGGGCAGAAGAGAGTCTTAGACTTGTTGAAATCCAGTATGATCATTATCATACTGATTTTCCTTAATCCAGCTAAACAAATATAGGTCATATTTAATAAGGGCTCTAAAAGAACAGAAAAAATTTGGAAACTGAAATCCAAGGTTAAGTGGTTAGCTCAAGGGGATGATAAAACAAAATACTTTCATAACACAGTCAATGAAAGAAGGAGTAGACTACACATCACTAAAATTAAGAACACTCAAGGAGTTTGGTTAGAAAATATTGAACAAATTGAACATGAAGTTGTTAAGTTCTATAAAAATTTACTAAGTGAAGATCCTAACCCATCAACAGGTCGGTATTACTCTAGTTTCCTAGTTCAAATTCCCAGGCTTATTAACTCTAAGGAAAATAGGAAATTATTGCAACCTATTAGTATGGAAGAACTGAAACTAATTGTTTTCAGCTTGTAAATAATAGGAGTCTGGGACCAGATGGTTTTACTGCTAGCTTTTTTATTAAATCCTGGGATATCATTTCACGGGATCTTCTAATAGCTGCAAATGATTTGTTATCATCCTCTACTATTCCAAATGGAATTAGTAGTACTTGGATAACTATCATTCCAAAAAAAATCTACAACCTCTTCTTTTAATGACTTTAGACCTATCCTTGAAAAAATAGACAGTAAAATTCTTAATTGGAAAAATAAGTGGCTATCTGTTGGGGGTAAAGTAACTTTAATTAATGTATGCATGTATTCTTTATCCCAACATATCTGGTCTGTACTAAAGTCTACCTCTTATACTGTCAAAGAGATTGAGAGTAAACTTTCTAACTTTTTCTGGGGAGATATTGATCAAAAACCAAAGAGACATTGGAAAAATGGTTTACACTCTGTCATCCAACCTCCCAAAATGAATAGGCTTCCGATCTTTAAACTCCATAATTCAAGCTTGCAGTCTTAAACTATGTTGGAAATTCTAGTTAGCTAATACTCTATGGTCCAATTTTATCTGGTCCCTAGCTGATTCAAATAGGAAAAAAATTCAAATTGGAAAAGGATTAAGGAAGTTAATCTGGTAGCTGAGAGTCTAACTAGGGTTATTCATAGCAAAGGATCTTGTCCTTTCTGGTTTTCAAATGGACTGATACAGGACCTATAATAGATCAGGCTGGCAATCAAGAATTTCATTTTAATCTACTACCATCTCACTCTACTGTAGCCAATTTTATTGATAATAAACAAACACATTGGGTAATATCTCTTCCCTCTCTATAATCTGGAACTTTAGAATTCCAAAGAAAATATCAGTGTTCATGTGAAAACTTCTGAATTATGTGCTGCCTGTTGATGATGTTTTGAAATGGACTGGTTTCTTACTTGCCTCTAAATGTATTAATTGTGAATGCACTGACTCCTTGGATCATTACTTTAATTCATGCACCATTTCTACTCAAGTCTGGGAACAAATAATGCCACTAATCCACTTTTTACCAACTCACTTTGATACTATGTGGGATAGACTTTTTCAATTTGGCATGTAACTGCTTATTCTCCGGTTCACAAACTTACTATATCCATCATCCCTTCTCTTGCATGTTGGTTCATGTGGATAGCTAGGAATAAATTCATCTATGAAGGAATCCCAGTTTCAGTTCCAAACATAGTTAGAGACATTAAACAGGAGATCTTTTTAATATTCATGGCTAAACCTGTTTATATGACTAAGCCCTCTAATATAGATTTGGCTATCTCTGGAACCATCCCTCTAATGAGATCACCACCTAAACCTATCATTACCTCTGTGTGCTGGACTAAACCAGCAGGTACAGCTTTTAAAACTAATATTGATGCATCTTGGATCAATTCAGGAAATACTGGTTTAGGCATTATAATTAGATCTATCGCTGGAGATTTTATCAGTGCCAAAACATGCTATATGAATTGCAAATCTGCCTTAGAAGCTGAGATGTGTGCAATTAGATTTGGAACTGATACAGCAGACGAGCTACAAATCACCTCTTCTTTTGAATCTGATTGTCTACAAGCTGTTAATATGATTAATAACCATATGTTGTCTAAATGAGAACTTTTTAACTTGGCTAATAGTATAAATTCCATACTAAAAGATAAATTTTTGAAACATACTAACACACAGGCCGATAGAGTTGCAAATAGAATTGCAATAACTGAAAGATTTGAAATATGCAATAAATCTTTCTCCTATCATCAACTTGATCACGAAACTAATGGACTAATTGCTTTAGAAAAATTGGGACTTCTTGACATTTAGATTCATGAGTAATAAAGAATGGTTGCTACTCATCTTTCATTTTCTACATGCAGGGACTTTAGGCAGCACACTTTACAATCTAGATCATAGGTCTCGGATTGAATATCACTGCTCAAGTTGCAGCTCAACTGAACTACAATTGCGGACGGATTCAATCATAGATTCGGAGCTCAACTATAGATGTAAGTCAGATGGTTTCTCTGGTGGACACAAAACCAAATTGGAACAAAAGCTATATGAAGCACAGGAGATCAGTTCTCCTACTTTTGGAAAAAGCTCAGTTTTTTGGCACAAAATCCACACCGTAGCATATATCACATTATATGTGATTTTTTTTGATAATGTACAAAGATGGGATTATCCACTTGAACATTTTTTAAGTTGATAATATTACAATAGATTAGTTCTTGTAAAGGATAACTCATTTTCCTTCTACATATACTCCCTTACTTGGTCTAGCCTACCTTATACTAACACGGGGTGTGGAGGTATTCGAGTAGGAAAACTGGGTGAGTATCAGACTACTTATTTGTAATTCATCTTTCTTTTTAAGGTTTAGGGTGCCTATAAATCCCCATCATCTTAATGAGGTGATTTATTTTAAATAATAATAATAATAGACTATGCCTAAAGTTTAAACTGCCTAAAACAAGACTTTGTGTTCAATTAAAATCAAATCATTTATATTTATATTAATTGAGCCCATTTTAAATCAAAGGAAAAGACATGGTTTAAATGAACAATAATTTTCACCTGATTTAAAGAAAAAATTGATTAGCATAAATTGTTCATATGTAAACTATAGGACAAACGACTTATATGACCCCAAAACTATTATCATTGTTCACCTTTGGCCCTCACTTTTATTTTTAAAAACTCTTGACCCCTGAACTAACTGAAGTGTTAAGTCATTCCACCTCATTCTAGTCAAAGTATTAAGTATAACATTTGGAGACATTTTGAGGGCCAAAAATGTCTTTTTCCAATTGAATCCCTGAATCGTTTGCATTTCAAAAGAATTTCTTCTTAGGTCGTACATGAAGTGCGTGATAAATCTCAACTCAAATCTCATTGTCATCATCGACATTTGAACGGCTCGAGAAGACACGGCTCGAGAAGACACTCGAGAAGACATTTTTCTGAATTGAATATAAATTTGGGGTTCAATAGGAAAAGACATTTATGCCCCTCAACTGCCAACGAAAGATGAAATTAACGGTTTGACTAGACACAAGTGGCACAACTTAACATTTATGCTGGTCCATGGGTCAAGAGTGTTCAAAAATAAAATGGAGAGCCAAAGGTGAACGATTGCAATAGTTTCACTAAAATTGTTTGCCCTAAATTATATACTCTCTCTGTCCTAGTCAAACTTGCATAGAATCATTTTCATAGTCTTCAATTAATATGTTTGATTGTAAATATATACCACTACGTATAATAATGACATCAAAAAAATAAATATTTTGAAACTACATGTTACGACGAATCTAACAATATCTCACACAATAATATTATTGTTATATGTCTATTCAAATAGGTGGTTAAAGTTTGACAACTTTGACTGAACAAAATTTTGTGCAGATTTTGATATGAATCTCCTTGCGAAGACTTTGGATTGAAGAATTTGATTGAATCTTTGGTCGTATTAAGGGAAATCCCAAACCTTAATCAAGCCACACAAAATTAATCACCAACTAGCCCTTGGGATTAGCTCTCAATTCAAAATATGCTCACTAACAAGCCCACAGGATTAGCTCACAAATAGGAGGGTATTGATACTAAACTAGCAAGTAGGATTAAGTAACAATGAAAATGCTCGCAAGCAGTTGAGTATAAAATCAAAATATGAATATATGATGCATAAAATTGTATGTAAAATTTTGAATAGCCTCCCCTATTTATAAGGATAAGGTTTAGCCTCTACAAGCAGAAACATGGCGGGATTCGGTAATTTCCTAAAGACTTATAGCATCTTTAAGAAACTAAAATCATATCTAACTAAAATATCTAAAATAAAAGGTGATATGGCCAAATTTATCCAAGCTAAGTCTTGAATAAATATTACGTTATCTAATATTACAAAATCTAATTCTAATCAGATCAGTACTAAATATTCTAAACCCTAATTAGACTGATAACCAAAATTAAAATCTTCCAAAGCCCACATGGCCGAGTAATGTCTTAATTTCAAAATGAAATAATTTACAATGATCACACTACCTCATTAAAAAAAAGCAGTTGGAAAAAGAGTATAGTGTTATCTTTCAAAACCCCAATTTTAATAATAAATTAAGAAAACCATAATAACTAATATTTTTGATATCGCATTATTCCCTCCATGGACGAAAAGTTTCGTTATCGAAACGTGAAAGATTTTCACAAATAAATGTAGATAAACGTCTCACGCTATCTCTGCAAAGTCCTGCTATTATACGATGACTGTGCGCTGACTATGCAGTAACTGGGCTCTGGCTAGGTTGTAACTCGCGAGATAACAAGCAGTTGGTGACAAAATGAGATGACCCGAGAGATTTTGATCAACTCGCAAAAAAATGGATGTCTCGCTATAAATTGAGTGTCGAGTGAGATGAGAGATAAAGCTTAGAACTGCGCTCGTGTATAGTACGCACCTTCAAGGGGTCGCACACATGAATCTCGGGGATCTTAATGAACAATCACACATGAGAGCACGCGTTGATCGTCTTCTTTACTGCAGGGCTGCCTTCTGTTCAGCACCGGGATCGGAAGACGCAGTCGGAGAATATTTACTAGATAATCAGCGTGAAGCTCGTGGGAGATGTAGAATCAATCGAGAGAACACCGATGGGTGGTCGCCGATTTAGCAACGGCGGAATCGGTCGAAGAGGAAAAGAGCAGATCTGGAACAATGGAGAACACATCGGAACGCAAATTCTTCGGAAGGCCGGAAAAAATGGAGAGCAACGCTGGTTGGATACTAATAAACATTGATTGGTGATGGGGCTGAATGGTAGCAGCGGTGGTGATTGTTATACTCCGGCAGATTTCTGGCGTAAGTTTTCTGATTTTTTCAATTCAAAAATAAATTTTGGATATGAAGGTACCCACTAATATCGCCCTACGATTTCAATTGATGCCGACTGATATGATGGTAAGCTCGAAAAATCCTGATTTAATGGCCACAAGATATTTTCGTTGAGCTTTGGTACCAACTAATATGAATTTTCTTGCGAAAACTCTAGATTACAGAATTTGATTGAATCTTTGGCCGTATTAAGGGAACTCACAAACCCTAATAAAACCTCGCAAATTGATCACTAACTAAACCTCGGGATTAGCTCTTAATTCGAAAATTTGCTCATTAACTAGCCCGCAGGATTAACTCACAAATATGAGGGTATTGATACATAACTAGCCCGCATGATTAAGTAACAATAAAAATGCTCGCAGACAATTGAGTATAAACTCAAAAATCTAAATATATGATGTATAAATTGTGAGTAAATAATGAATAGCCTCCCATATTTACATGGTTAAGGTTGTACTTGTAGCTCCTGACATATTTTTGCTCATATCAGCAGGCCAAACATCGATTCTAACATCTGCTTCTGGAATACTATCAAGTCGATCATCTTTGAATGATTGACTTTGGCTAACCGGGACATGCGACACATCAACATCAATTGGTCTGTTTGGTGAAGAAGAAGGAATAATCGTCTTTCCCCTCTCGCTATGCATCATCACAAGGCGCGTACTGGTCCTCCACAACCTCCTAGTTTCGCCAGCAAAATAAAACAATAAATAAAAACCTCAGAAGAAACATAACCTCACCAATAAAAATTTAAAAATCAACAAAAAATGACAGCATGATAACAAAAAACTGAAGCTCAACAAAAATAAATACAATCTCCACTAGACGCTAAACATCAACACAATATGACAATATCATAAGAAAAACTGTAACTATCCAAAAAAAAGACACTACCAGTAAGAACTGAATAAACATTAATGTCATACACATGAACATCACCATAAAACATCATCACAAAAATAAGAAAAGCCAGATCTGCATAAACCAAACACTAAACATCAAACATATATCCATAAAATATCATCTCAATGCAATTGATAATCACATAAATCAACAATACTAATGAACTTCAACATTTTATAATAAATGGTAAAGCTTAACAAATGTATAAATAAACTCGTAAAAAATAGTCTATGTCGAGCAATTCCATAACTGAAACTAAACATCATCATCAAAAGATCAAACACCAAAAAAATTAACATGCTAAAAGTCCATTCAAACATGAAAATAATAGCGCCAAAACCAACATAACTAACACAAGCAAAAATCATCATAAAAACCCTAAACATCATCAATTCCAAAAAATATCCTTAAAAACCCCAAAATATAGAATGATGCTCTGTTTTATCGTGAAAAACAAAACAATACAGTCAAACACAATAATCATCCAATAAATATGTAAATAAGCACAAATCTGCAACATCGAACAACAAAAAACAAAAACAAAAAACAAAAAAAACAAAACCCTAATTTTAACAGAGAACATAACTTTGACATCATATTTCTCATAAAAAAATACAACAACAGAGTAAAAATACCTTGCGATGTGGTTTCACATTTCTGAGGCTTCACATTTTGCCTCTTTGAAGAAATTTCAGGCTGAGAAGCACTCTTACGCTCAACCTGATCTTTGCCATGGGAAGATTTTGAAGACACCATTTGTGAACACACAAAAGGCACAAAATGAAGCATAAAATTGCAACAAAATACAAATCAGTAACGTAAAAAAGAGAAAAACTTACATTTGAGCCGATAAACCGAAAAGAAGCTGAGGAAGATGAAGAAATCACAAAAACCTATTGATTTTATAGAAATTTGAGCAGTTATCGATAGTTGCAAAGCTTCGAGAAGCGAAAGAATGCAAAGGAGCAGAGAGAAAAAAAACTCAAAAAGAAATCTGAAATTTTCAAATTTTATATTTTATATTTTTAATAAACTTTTGGTTAATTGTTAAACAAATCCCTCGAATTGTCTACATTTATAAAATGAAATCCCATGCAATTTAAACCTTTCAGTAATTATAAATTCACTCTGTCTAGCGGTTAGTTGGTATAAAAACACGATTTTGTGTTCTATCAAATATATTAAATTCAGGATGATTAAAAGGGAAAAATACAAAACTAACCCTATTATTTTCTGAAAGTGTCAATCTAACCCTGTAAAATCTGAAAGTGCGGTTCTAACCATAAGTTTTTCAGCAAATATGTTGATATAACCTTTTTGCACTATTTTGACATTGACCTGGCATTTCCCGACATTGACCAAACTTTAAAAGACTAAAATTACCCTACCACTAGGGTTTTTCTTCTTCTACATCTCCAAAACCATTACAAGCAATATTCCGCCGCTCCACCGCCGTCACCGCCAGTGCTCGGACTTGCACCACCACCTCATCCATCACTGTCGCCACTGCCGGGACTAGAACCACTGTTGCGGCCATCAACACCACCCAGCACCACCACAACCACAATCTTCTCCCTAAATCCCAGCACCACCGTTGACCGAGCCCAACCCGAGCCCCATTTCCAGAGAGGTTGATTAGACTCGCGCCCAGATCCAGCACCGGAGGCCCCAACTCCAGAGGCTACACGAATTTCTTCGTCGGTCGCGACACTCCTCTTTGCCAGATGCAAATTTCTGGGCAGAAGAGAAGAAAGTACTAGAATTAGGCACTTCCAGTGGAATTTCTGGGCAGAAGAGAGGTGCCTGGGGGTTTCGCCTGCAGAAGAACATAAAAAGGAAATGAGGAAGAAGAAGTAGAGTGGAGGGTAAAATAGACTTTTAAATTTTTTAATTTTTCAAAATTTTTAATCAAAGGTATAATGGCCAGTTTACTGAATTCCGGCCAATTTTAGGTTGCCATGGTAGGATTAGCTCTTTCATCCAAATAATAGGGTTAAAATTTCACTTTTAAATTTTACAGAGTTGGATTGGCGCTTTTGACCAAAATATAGGGTTATTTTAGCAGTTAACTCTAATTAAAATTTTGTGAACTCAATGAAACAGAAGCAATCACCATAGCTAAATTTGACAAAAGAATAATCAATTTTCCTTAAATTTTGTGAACTTAATATAATAATGTGCATCCATGAGATTTTGTATAAGTTGTAATAAAATCAATAATCGGTACTAGAAAAAAGGTCCAACAACGATTAAAATGAGTGAGATTGATATTCAACCTAATTAGCATCTAACAATAACCAATTTATTGTAAAAATATCTAAATTACATGTCAATCAAATTGATCGTTTGTATTATTACACATTAAACGTCTAATAAAAAACTGTAACATTGTCTCCGGGGATATTAACTCGCTTCACATGAAAATCATAACCATTTGCAGAGAGGAGTGTATCACGCAGCAATATCACTGCACCGAATAGGAATTTTCTACATATGTAACACTATTTTATCCAATCACGATTTATGTTTTTGAAGGTGAACATAGATCGACACATCCAAATAAATGAAACCCTTAAACAAAAACAAAAAACATAACCACTAACACACATGCCAATAGTTGATGTATGTAGACAAAATATATGCTTATCCAATAGAGTAATGATTGAGAAAGTAAACATTTATAGTAAAACATTACGGTGATTGATGTGGTAATAGTGAAAAGACAATTATATTCCTAATTAGTTGTATATTTTAATGAAGATGATTAATAATTTAATTTTTTACTTGCATTTACATCGTTCATTGTGAATCATCACACTCTTCATATCATCACTCTTCATATCGTCACTCTATCCAATAGTATAAGAAAAATATCAACTAAATAAATTATTCTTTCTCATCTATTCCATCATAATGAGAATAAGGGAAAGAGAAGATCGAATAAAAATTAAGATTTTGAGAGATAGGAGATTGGGGGCGGTGGATAGTTTTTTATAACTTACCGTTGAAGTACAAACAATTGAATTTTGACTAGGCGAAGACTGTTTCCCTCAATCCACTATCAAAACCTCGTTTCATAGTTCCACACATAACTAGATGGGGCCCATTTACAGACTTTCCTGAGCTTAACTTTCACTGCAGAACAACCTAGGAGAAACCATTGACCAACAAACAAATGGCATCATTTCACCCCATTTACAAGGAACACCAACACATGATTTTCGCCACAACCACTGCTAATAAAAATATCTATAACGTTCCCTCATTTTGACCAAGTCATAGTCTAAAGTTCCTTGTTTCTGGAAGCTCAGGATTCATTCTTGTTTCCTCCTCTCTTTTCCTCTTCGCCTGGGACAATGAAGATATTGTTTTTGCAGATGCCACTTTTTTCACCAACATTTTCCATCTGGCATCCTCTCCTCTCTTCTGCTGCACCTTCAGCTTGAATTGCCTACCAAAGACAGTCAAGTTTTGTTGATCAGATACTCATTGCAAGAGCCGACTAGGACGTAGATATTTTATAATTAAGCACCAACTGGCTCACTTTTGGACCACAATCTTTTGGGGGGATTCTAGGATCCACGATTCAACAACAGTTGTTTAGCCACCAAAAGTGCTCAAACAGCACACAACCAATGAAATTTTTTGGTGCCAACATTTAACTAACGACAAACAAAATGTGTCTAATTCTTGGCTTTGTACGGTGGAGTTACATTTATAATTATGTAAGACGGACTTATTTTAAAAGTATGGTAGACCAGTTTCCGTCCTCCCTCAAAAATATCTTTTGTTTCTAAACAAAAGAGACTCTTAGGGATTCACCAAATGCTCAAAGTTGTTTAGCACATAACTAAAACATCTTAAAAGTCTTGTCAAAACACACCATCCTGTCTCGGTAGGTTCCAACGATCAAATGTAAAAAACACGTTAGCCGTCTACCTTGAAAACTGGGAAACACAAAAAGGTGAATCTTAAATTGGGACGGAGATAGCACTAATTATCTATGTGAACCTAACCGGAAGGAACAATATGCTGACCATAAAGAACCAAAATTCAGTAATTGATGAACTCATTTGTGATAATTGATGTTTGCAAGGGCGGTTCAAACCGGACCCTACCTACTCAGCCACAAAAAGAAGAAACATGAACATTCATTACCTGCAAAGGGGGACCCTGCATTCATCCGATCGGTCGCAAATAGAAGAGTGCAGTCTCAAAAGTTGCCACATCCTCTTGCATCTAACGCATCCTCCATTCACCCTTTTCTTGCAACCGGCAAAGTGTTTAATCAGAAGCTGTAAGCCTTGACATGTAGAGAACTTGCTACATGGCTCCCTCTTCTTGTTCACCTCCATGTCATAAGGCCCGACGCTTGTGCATCCTTCGGTGCATATATGCTCCAAACACACCATTGCTTCGCTCAGCTGCAAATACAGCCTTTGCTCTTGTCTGTGCCTCCTGCTCCTCTTCTTCCTCTGTCGCGCAACAAATTAGAACTATATTACGCGACAACCATCCAGAATGTACTTAACAAACTGATTCATTTATGACAGTTCATCAGAATCAACCTCTAATGTATTTATTTTTTGTTATAAACTACAATTATGGTTTCTATAAAATATCAGGAACAGTGAAATGGCCATGAGCTGTCAGATCACAATCTAAATCAAGGATTGTACCGCGATATTTCTCAGTAGCATCCCACTTGAATACGGAAAAAGAGGCATCCTTCAAAAAATTGGGTGGATACCATTTATCATTTAGTCAAGTCATATTCTGATTCATTGAATCAAAATCTGCCCTCTCCACATTCCCACCTGAATATTTTTCTCATCCAACAAAAACTCCGTAATTTCATTTTAAACTACACACTTTCATCTTATAATACGGACTGAAATATGATTGATCATGAACAAATCTAACGCTCGCACATGAAAATTTCACGGTTAAAGTTAACCAATGTTGACAAACTACGGGAAAATAGTAGCTAAGTAGCACCGGTACAATTCTGGTGACAGGTACGGGTACGGGATTCGATAAATTGAAAATAAGGGGTACGGGTACGAAATGAGTACGATTATAAATTATATATATATATTAATAATTAATCATTTCTGAATAAAAATAGTATAATTTTATATTGTAAACAATTTAAAGTAAATGAAAACATACAAATGTAGTTTAAACTTAATATTTATCACAATAATTAACAAATAAATTACATAAGAAGATTATAATTCGATGTATTAAACAATAAGACTAAAATAAGCAAACACCAAATAAAATTCACTGTCCAAGTCAAAGAAAGCATAACAATAAGCATGAAAAGTGAATGAAAAACATCAATCTTCAATAATAAACTCTTTCTCCAAATCCGGCGAATGAAAGGTTTTGCTCTATTTTTCAATTTTTTTTATTATTTAAAATTTTAATTCAAAATTAATGGGGTACAATGTACCCAAAATCGTACCCTCCATCTTGACCGTACCCTTGACCGTATCCGTACTCGTACATGTACCCGGTCAAAGTACCTAAAAAGTCAACCCGTACCAGGAATGTCCTCAGACCGAATCCGCACCCGGTACGTATCCGGTACTGGTACAATAACCCATTTACCGTACCTGGGTATCAGAGGGGCAGAGGTGTGCTACTGCGCCTCATCGCGGATGTTCTCGTTGTGGAGCGGTGGTGCTACTTGAGGGCCACCGCGATCTGAGGTTTCGGCTCCGCGCGAAAAAAACGGAGATCAGGAGATGGGTTGAAGGAGGAGACGGGGTTGTGAGAAGAAGGGTTTGACAGATTGAAGAAAACATGAGTAATTTAGACATTTCACGTTATTGAAATAAAAAAGTTTAATTTTCTATTTATGCAAATTCCTTCGGGACAAAGGGAGTATTTAAACACAACGGCGGAACTAGGGGGCGAGCCGGGGCCCCCCCCCCCCCAGCTCCGGTGATGCTTCCCTAATGAAAAGTAGCCGCCCCTCCTCTGCCCCTTCTTAACTTTGCATCTGGTTCCGTCACTGGTATGAAGTCGGTACATGTACCGGTGCCTAAGTTTCATATACTTGTGCCTATGTTAAATTGAGGCAGCTGATTGAGGTTGAATGAAATAGAGTCGATTAAAATAATTATTTTTCGGAGTGTTACTGGTAATTTTTTTTCAAAGTATGGAGCACCAATATTTCAATCGGTGCCCGTATATGATCTACTGGTGCCATTCATGAAGTAAGCAGCTGCCCTTAGTTATTTTAAATGCGGTTCATTTTTTAATTTTTTGGACAGAGAAACTACAAGGAAATATTTCTTAGTATGGATAACAGGTATAATATACCGTTGCCATGACGGTTCGTACCGGGGCCGATGAAAAATTGATTCAACTGCTTGTGGCTGGCTTCGTTGGGCCTGGGCTGGAAATTTTTGAAGTCCATATTCCCTTGGGCCACAAATCACTATATAAGGTATGACACCGGCATGTAGACCGGTTTGAAATATGGCCAACAAATATTGGCCATATTTTGAAATATGGCTTTCCTGCCATTAGTAAGCACCGGGAAAATGAAATGAACTACCAGTGATAGTTTAATTTTCCTTCTTTTGCATATTTTGATTCATTACCAATAGATAAATCAAAGTTTTTTCTATCTAGATGGTCAATAAATTGGAAAAAATAATAATTGACCCGCCCCCTCCCAGCGTCGCTTATATACCATGGGAGATCTACTATTAACCGAGAGGAGGTTAAGTGAGGTCAAAGATAGATATTTATAATGTTGCTCTCATTCCTTCTACTATACTACCAAAATTGGTAGATAGTGGCATGCACCTAGGTCTCCACAGAGATTTTAGGAATCTAATAATCAACTACACACAACCGCGATCGGGTCGTCAATCCGATCACGTATTAGGAATAATCAATGTTGGTAAAACAGGCATTGGGGGGTTTCACTAAAAACAACTAGCATGCAATTCAAGAGAGAATAAACTATAGAAAATAGCGTCCGGGGGAATATTTTTGTAACATTATTAATGTTGTTTCGATCCTTTATTTCATCACATATAAGAACTAAAGACCTATTCTAGTGTATGTGACACTTGGAGTGGTAGATGGTCAACATTTCCCCCATGCATGTCATGTAGGGTGTGTGATGTGTACCATTATGCAAGTTTTAGCCGATGCATTAAACATATTTATTATCATCTATTGTTTGGTTGATTGCTAGTTTTAGTTAGGTTTGCACGGCAAAGGGTTTAAACCACAACTTTTGGTTTTCTTGTCTAAATCCCACGTTTTGTAGACTAAATTGAGACTAATGGACACTTTGTATTCATGGGCTTCTAGATCTTCCTCTTTGATCTCATTTGTAGATTTCTCGTGAGTGCTTTTTCATTTCTTTGGTGGAAGGCCATCCGCGAGGATGGTAGTAGAATTTGAAGGCGATTCACAAGAATGATAGAAGTTATCGAATGTCATTTTCAATGATGGTAGTAGATCAAATCCCACAAACTCCAAATCATAATAGTAGAAGGAATTAGGACAAAGAAAGGAGTATTCAAAGTTCAAGAAGACCAAAGAAGAAATGGAGGGATCGTTGTTCGAGATTGCAAGGAGATCAGGGAAAATTCCGAGATGAATCATCACTTTAGAGTGTCACCAATGGATTTTTCTTCTCAACAGCTACAAAATCAACTATAGGAACTCCCAAATCGGACCAACAGTTCACCCGTAGTGGAGGAAAAAAGTTAGCCAAGCGAACCAGCCACGGCCGGTGCGGACCGCATAAGCTTAGCGTGAACCAGAAGCTAGCAAGGCTCACACCAACCAACACAGCCCGTTTTTCACGTGTCACCCCTCTCAAGGTATTAATCATGTGGCCTAGCCATGCTAGAGTGTCACGACTACCGCCGATTTTCCACTTACATCGCACTCAGCTTGGTTGCAGCTTGCACACCAAGCCTTTAGAGCAACGTGGACCGAGTACGCAGCGGAATACACGAGTTTGAATGGAGCAAGGCTTCACAACAAGCAACAAGAAAGAAATACAAGGCCCGACAACTGGGGAGAAAATGCTCGTTTTCAATATATTGCAAAAAGGTAACCGGATGTGGGTAGCTCTGTACTCCATATATATCGCGACAGATGGGTGACCATAAATCTTTCCTTC
>JAULKM010114487.1:0-22228 GCA_032355605.1 Rubia tinctorum | reverse complement strand
CGTTTTGATAAGCAAAACGACGTCGTTTTGATGTGTTATCAGCCCAAAAAATATGGGCCGATTGGGCTGAAACCCAATCGGCCCAATTCAATGTTATAAACCAACCGACAGTCCTGTCCGGTCGTCTTCCTCGGCCAATATCCGGCCTTCCGCCGGAATCGAAGGGGTGGCAGAAATCAGTGGCTCCCGGCGGCCCTAGTACTAATTTTCGAGCCGATGGAACCTAGGGGTGGCGCCAGCACCCCCTCGCCACCCCCTGGTTCCGCCACTGGTACAAAGGTAGCAGTCTGGAATTTCGAGGAATACTCAAATCAGGACCGTTTGGAAACTCTGGAGAAGTTTCAATAGTTTCTGGCACTAAAATATTTAGGTATGCAAAGGGATATGCTCATGTTCAAACTGTTCTACAGACGGCACCGAACTCTGCTGTCAGTAGGTATGACATCATCATAAAGTACGACCATTGAGAGGTGGTACAAAGGATTTGATTTATCAATCCTAAGACCATGTACACTGCCAAGATTATCTCGTGGTTTCAGTTTATTTAATAATCAAAATTTCTCTTCCACTTCACCAGTTGAAACAACAATTAAATTAATTCATTTTTTTCTCCATAATGGTTGAGACCACTTTGAGAGAACTCCATGGACACCACTTGATTCTCTCTAATACCATTGTCAGTATTGAGCCTCCCACTCCTCATGCCTTTGATGTTTCCTCCTTCTACGCTCCACATTAGAGTTGGTCACCAGAAACCTATTTTCTTGGTCCAAATGTCACGAACCATTGTTGAGAGGTCTTCCCTCTCATCTTCCAAGTTGGTAATCCGTCTGGATGTAAACATGTTATACTAAGATTAGTCTTCTCACCTAACATTTTGGTCACGACAAAGGCTTTATCACCTAGCCTTATGGTCATGGCAGAGGTCTCATACCTCTTGAAGTAACTCTTGGTAGAATCCTTGAGGAGAAGGAGAAAGAACACCGCTCACATTCTCAATGGGCTCTGGGACATTGCAAGTCCAGCTCAATGACTAAGGCTTTCATAGGGGTTTCGTCCACAAGGTCCATTCACACGGGTTGAAGAAGGCTCATGAGCTTCACCATGCTCCCGTGCAAACATATAAACTTATAGTCGGATCTAATGTTCATTATCATCGACAAGTCATCTAGAATTTTGAACGTGAGGAGGTAAGAGTCCCCTCTGCCCAACCTCAGAAGATCCTCTGGTGCTTCAATGCCCAAATGCTCTGCCAACATTGTAATTATACCACCCATGAAGAGTTTAACTTTTCGAGTCTTCGTGAATTCTCTACGACACTTCAACACCCACACGCCTGTCCAGTCCGAACACCCGAAGCCAACACTTGATATATACTCCATATATAATGTGTATGTGTGTGAGTATGTAAGGGGTTGGCTGGTGGTTTGGTTGAATAATCCTATAATTGAAACATTAAACTAGATTATAAGGAAAGATTTGCTAATCATGCAAAACGAGTAAAAAGAGAGATTAAACACAAAGATACAAAGTCTTGGGTACAATTGAGTTCCACTTCCAAATCTCAAATTGATATAGAACCTTCACTCTATTATTAACTTCTTGATTACCAATTGTGGAGGTAAACCATATGAGTAGATTTGACATCTCTTCATAGCCTTCACTAGTGACCACCTTAGATGATCGACACCTAAGTCATACCATTAGGGGCATTATATACGAATAATCAATAAGCTTGATGATGTCCCAAACATCTGACCAGTTCTCATATACTTCCTGAAAATTATCAAGAAAGTTTAACGTTTAGGAGTTCTCCTTTATTTGTTATTTCAAGACAAGCATGAAAAAGAGTTCAACATTCTCAAATGAGGGGATGAGGTGCTATTTATAGTAAAATACAAAAAAATGAATTAAAAATGAAAGTCAAAGGCTGCATGACCAAATTTCACGAGAAGTGAAAAATCCCACTCCTCGTGAAACCACTTCTGGGGGGTGGAAAATATTGTGCATCGCGAAGAAGGCAATTTGCAGTTTCTTGTTTTTCTTCTTTCTCACCTTGTTGCTTTGTCTTCGTATTTTCCCCAAGTCTTCATCATTTTGCCTTGAAGCCAAAACCTTCAATTCTTTACCTTGACGAGGTGAGCTCTCTAGAAAAGTAATTAGAGTGTAAAATTTCTCCTAACTCTCCTTATATAATTTCTAGGTAATATCCATGATCTAAATCACCAAAATGTATCAACATGAGTCAAAAGTATACTAATAATATAGTACAAAATGGACCTATAACTTGTGTATATGTGTAGTTCACCAAGAGTTGATGGCACAATATCTTGAATAAAGACATTCTTCAGCGGAGTATATTCCTTGCAAGCTTTACATTGCTTATTTTCCTTGATCCGGAACCCCTCCAAAACATTGCACCATCCTGCTTTTTCTTCCTCGAGGAAGTGTCTTCACCTCCGATTTTTTTTTGTTCGTTTCTCCTTGTCTTTTCCCCCACCTTAACAGTTTCCAAACTCTTCCTCACCACTATTCATGGACTAGGTATCTCTATCAAAAGGCCCAGTTTCATGTTCAAACTAAATCAAATAAAGCACTTTCTCATAAGGTTTGGAACCAAAAATCCCCCCGCCAAAAGCCCACGCTGCTACTCTCTAATTGGACCGAAGTCCACATCATACATTTTGGTGGGCCGAAGCCCAATAGCCTAAGGAAAGCTCTTCAAGTCCGATTCTACCTTATTAAACCTTTATTCCATGTATGACTATGGTATACTAAATATATGGGAATTCTCATTGCTCTCATGTTGAACAAACTCTAAAAGCAATTCACTAGAGGAAGGAATAAAAGCCCCAAAATTCTGGGAAATATGAAGCCCAAAGATTGGCCGGCCAAGCTCAAGATAGCATCATTAGCACAGGATTTCATTGACAAGTAAAGAAACAAAGAGGATAAATGGAAAGGATTAGTTGTATTGATGGAGCAACGGAAACTTTAAACTAAAACCGAGTAGGATCATGATAGAGAAATTAAAAAGAGAAAGTCAAGTACGATGAGCAAAAAAATAAATGGAGTAGAAAGATACTATGGAAACATATTTATAGGCACATGTCCCCACACTTACAAAATCATTGTTATCGAGACACGTAAGAGAAACAGTTGTAATGAAGGAATGATACATTTTTCAAAACAAAAGAACTCGAAAACTTGGCGCCTTAACAAGGAAGGAACACATTTCGAAGAAAGGGCCCCAGACAATGTCAAGCAAAAAATAGCATAATATCAACGAAAAATCATAAAACATCAACTAAAAAATTAGAGATAAAATATTATAAAATAGAATAAAATTAAAATTGAAAAAACGTCGACTACAACTAATAAAACATCAATGTAAAATCATGAAAATCATGAAAACATCAACAAAGTTTCAATTATCAATTTTTTTTAAATTACAAAAATCAACTAATATCAACCAAAAGCTAAAAACATAAATTTCTATCACCTAAACTTCACCCAGAAAATAAAAAAAGTCAACAAAAGGAAAAAACACTACAAAAAATCAACATATGTCACCCAAAACCACAAACATCAACTCCTATCATCTAAACCCACTGAAAAAAATGAAAAATATTAACATGAGAGGAAAAAAAGCCAAAAAATATCAACCAATATAACCAAAAAAACTACAAAACATCAACTCTTGTCAACCACAACTCACCTGGAAAATAAAAAACATCAACATTAGAAGGAAAAAAAACTAAAAACATCAACAAAAAAACTATGATACCTCAAGAGTATAAATTATTCACTCAAAAAATTATAAAAAGTCAACAGTTTAAAAAAAAAACACAAATATCACCCAAAAGCTACAAACATCAACTCCTAACACATGAACCTCATCCAGAAAATGAAAAAAAAATCAACATAAGAAAAAAACACTACAAACATCAAATCCTACTACAAATATCAATCTATATCAACATTAAAATTTTTTTTTGCAAAAGCTCAACTCATATCAATTAAATCTCACTCGAAAAATGAATAACTTCAACATAAGAGGAAAAAACTACGAACATCAACAAAAAGTTAGAGTATCTCAGGAATAAAATTTCTTCAAAAAAAGGTATTGGGGGGGGGGGGATTTGAACCCATGACACTAACCTCAAAGCTTAGAGTAATAACCACTATATCAACGACTTTTATTGAACATACACTCAGTCAAATAATATTAAATCTCAGTATATACGTCTAGAAAATAAAATTTTCAAAATAAAGGTCACAAAGAGATTTGAACTCGAGACTTCAACCTCAAGAGCAAGAGTGCTAACCACTAGACCAATCAAACAATGTTGTCATGTAGCTCAGTCAAGTAATAATTAAACCTCAACAAATATTCTAAAAAATAGAACACAATATTAAACCTCACCTCACATAGGGAGAAGCTCAACCGTTCACCGTCCGCCGCCCTCCGCTGCCGTCCGCCGTCCCCTCCGCTGCCATTCGCTGCCGTCTGCCGCCGCCTTAGTGTAGTCCAACGGCGCCTCCGTCTGCCGTCCTCCGTCCACCAGCGCGTGTCTGCATGCGCAATCTTCTTCCTCAAAGGCGCACGTGGATCTCGCGCTCGCAGTCGCCTTGTTTCCGCTAGGCTCCTCCGTCGCCGAAACCCTAGATTTGTCATCGCCTTCACCTCAAACATCGCCTTCCCTCGCTAAAACCCTAGCTCCGGACGCTGCAATTATCCACCGTCACTTGCAATTATCCGCCATTGCTTGTAGTAATCGACGTCGCCTGCAGTAATCGACGTCGCCTGCAGTAATCGACGTCGCCTGCAATAATCGGCTTCTCTCATCGTCGCAAAGCTCCTCCGTCGCGGGCTCGTCGCAACATCGATGTCGCAAAGTTCCTCCGCCGCGAGCTCGACGCAGCGCGATCGTTGCGGAGTTCCTCCACCGCGAGCTCAGTGCTGCATCGTCGTCGCTGGGCTCCTCCCCCACGAGCTCGTCGTAGCGTCATCTTCATCGATGATCTAGCGCCGGAGGCTTCGCAGCGTAGCTTCAATTCTCCCGCAAAAGAAGAGGCACGGCGGAAAACTGACGGAGATAAGTGAATTTGCAGCGTAAATCCGACGGAAAACCGACAAAAACCGTTGGCCGGTGGCAGTTTCTGATCGGCGAGAGGAAAAAAAAGAAAATCTAAATTTTTTGATTTACATACATATATATATATATATATAATATTTTGATTATTGCACAGTAGGTCCCTAAATTTATCAACTTATTTTAGGAAAAACCTCATTCCAAATGAAACTTCTTATAATTGCACAATAAACTCCGACCTAACATTTTGACAATCTAAAACAAGACTTTGCGTTAAATTCGTCTTTAAAAATATACTCCATTTTTCACTATTTTCAATATTTTGGTCTCTTTCATAGAAATCTGTTTCCGTCTTTGTTATAAATACTACTAGATAGAAACAAAATTTAATCATAATTTATTTCTTATTCAATTTAACCTATAAATTAATATTGAACCAACTAGTGAAATTGCCATTGGAGAGCTTTATATATGAGTAGCATGATTGGCATAATGATACACTTGGAGATGGTCAATGAAGGTACATTGTAGTGGTTCGGATTCGCTGATGGTGGTTCATGGGTAGTGCAGCGGATTTAAATGGATGGAGTTTCATTCGTTACTAGCGTTCAATCAATGCAATGTTAGTGTCTCTCATTTTTATTTTAGAGTTGAATGTTTGTACACTATGTATATTAATTGGATCATAGGCGGAGGCAGTGTATTGACGTGGGTGACAATTGCCACCCACTTTTTGTTTTTGTTTTTACAGCTTAAGTTTTGAAAACATTTAAAGTTTTGCCCCACTACTTTTTTGAAATTTAGGCGTCGATCTCCCTTGTAATATTAGTGTTTTGAAGTACTTTAATGATTTGTATTTGAATTTAATGACATTTGATTTGGATACATCGTTTTTGGTTTATTTATTCATTTTAAAATATATTATTATTTATCTAGTGTATGCAATTAAATGGAAAAAAATTAGGTATAAATATCCTCTCACTCTGATACTCCTGGCTACGCCACTGAATCGGATTGACTGTATGTAACCTTCTCTTTTAAAAAAAGTACAGGGAGCAACTGCCAAATATAAGAAATTTTAAATGAGAAATTAATTGCATCCCCACACCGACACAGGAACACATGACATAACAAAGGAATTCAATATTGTACAGCTCCGAATCCTCCGATGTCCAATCCATGAAAACATGCATCCATCCAGAAAAATGGTGAATGCAACTGTTGCAGACACCCTCCCTTCTTCCGTAGCTCCAATATACAAAACAAGGCAGACACCCTCCAGCCATCAACTCTCTGCTTACCGTTTCCACGATAAGAGTTTCAAGTTTCATCACAAATCATGATGCATAAAAACAATTTTGACTGCATTCTATCATCAGACTGGCCAAGGAAATGGTTTTTACCTCAACGGGAAAATTAATTGGTAATCAGAAGCCGGCCAGTAAGTCGTACCTACTGACATTTATTTACAGTCTCGTTTTCAGACACCGAATACAATTACTGAAACATGACACGGGAGGCTTTACGTGGACTAAAACAGTGCATAGTTGATGGTACAAATAAGAGCATTTTAGCTCAATTCTTTTGTCCTTTTCATTTTGATTACTCCCTCCGTCTCAACTCAAATTGCACAGAATTTTTCACGCTCATCATGTTTAACTACGTATAATAACAGCAAATAAAAAATTAATTACGAGAAACTACTTGTTATAACGAATCCAATAATATCACATACGATAATATTATTGCTTATATATCTACTCAAATATGCGGTCAAAATTTGATAGAAAATAATGTCAAATAGTAAGTGTTCAATTTAAGGTGGGACATAAGGAGTATTTTGATGGTATTAGGCTACCGTAACTTATTTTCGCCCATGACATGGGGTATTTTCTCCCACAACATGTGGTATCTAAAATTAGGGATGACGAGAGCGAGCGAAATCACCTTTTAATACAAGGTAAAGGGAGAACTATGCTTCCAATTCATATACTCTCACTGCTTATTTATTTGTGGCACCATAAGTTTAAATCCTTGGTTTTAAGTGAAAATAATGAGTGGATGAAATTGAATGTAGAAAGTAAAAAAGGTAGAATAAGTGGATGAAATTGAAGGATTCTTGTCAAAAATGGAATGTGTGCCATTTTAAAAAAAAACATCTCGATTAGATAAGTATGCCACTAATAGACAAACAGATGGAGTACATTCTCCATTTCACTTGTACTGCACACTTATAATAATTTTAAAGATATGTTTGCCTACCAATGACTTTAATTACATACTCCTCGATTGGCATATAAAATGTACTTAGAAAATATCCGTTATAATAAATATAATAATCTCTTGGGTAAAATACTTTCATACCCCTCAGTTCTTTGTTTTGTACACAAATACCTCCAATTTTTTTTTGAAAGTTCACTTATACCTCTTGAGCGGCAGTATTTAAAAAATTCTTACCCCTATAGCCGGACACCAACGTTGATCGGGCTGATTCTGACATTGAACAATAATAAAAAGATGAAAAATATGCAAAGTTTCATTTCCGAATCTAATCTTACTATTTTACCTTTTTGGTCATTTCAGGCCACCACCCCTAACCCTAACACGCCACCATTCCGCCACCTTTAACCTCAGCCCCACCACCTCTCTACCACCTCTTACCTTACTTCGTCGCCCCTCCACCACCCTTAATCCCCGGGCAGTTGCTTCTCCACCACTCCTAACTCTACCCTTCCCACCACCTCTCTACAACTCTTAAGCCCAACATGCCCCTTCCAAATTTAGTGCCCCAAACCTTTGCGCTTCCGCCAAACCCTAGTTATGCTCGTCAAACCCCTCCCAAATCTGAAAACACTACCATCGGCCCCCCACCCGCCGCCCATAAGAAATTCCAAGTGTCATCGTGCCCCTCCACCAAACTCCAGCCCACCGCCCATCCACCAAGCTTCAGGCAACATTTTCTCATCACCATCGCTTTCACCAAACGTGCAGCCATGCCACCACCGTAATAGGGAGAACCATATCAGGAGGATGAAAGAAAAAGAAGATTGTAGATAAAAAAATAAGAAGATCAGCATTTTGAGTGGTGGCGCGGCAAAGAGAAGAACATCGGATGCACCAAAGAAGCAATTTCAAGCGAAGGAGGAAAGAACGGATGAACATAATATTGGGGGAAAATGGATGATCATGATTTCAGGTTTTGGGGTTTGAGATTTAGGTGGATTCCGATTTGGGAATTGGGAACGGCAACCCTTCCCAAATCAGGTTGGGCAAAAATGTCTTTAAAAAATATCTGATTTTCATTTTTTTAAAATGAGGAAAAACAATCATTTAAAATTAATCCGGAAATGATAAAATTTGACCAAATTTTTAGGTGACACAAGGGGTATATGTGCATTTTTAAAATTTTGAAAGGTATATGTGCACTAAACATGGAACTGAGTGGGGGAATGAAAGCACAAATTCTAATCTCTCACATGATCATATTATTAATCGCATACTAATTTAAGAGAAAATTTTCTGTAAGATGTCTGTCTCATCATTCATATGGTGAGACGAGGATTCAATGTGCAATTTTCAGAGACATGTGTAAAAATTGTTGTTCATATAATTCAGATATTTTTCGAGTTATAAGATAAAAATGGGTCAAGACCATTTCCTCTATATTTCCTTTCAATTGCATCACCTATAATCATTCAATTATTTCTCACCTACAGACGTGCCTTTGTAAAATATGAACATCTATCTTATTAATGATACAAGGGTACAATATATACAGACAATCACAAACAGAATCACAAAAGGCAAATGATTCTATCTATGGTACAACTATATCACCAAATATCTCTACACTCCTCCTAAAGTTGGAGCATGAGGTTCCCGAATGCCCAACTTTCCCAGTAAACTCTGAAAAGACTGTTTTCCAAGCGCCTTAGTAAATAAATCAGCAGGTTGACTGGAAGTACCAATATGATAAGTAACAACTTCACTGGACTGAATCAAGTCAAGAACAAATTGATAGTCAATCTCAATGTGCTTAGTCCTCTCATGAAACACTGGATCGGCTGCAATATGAGGGGCTTCTTGACTATCACAATATAAACGCATCGGAGTAGGATGAGTGATACCCAAAGAGCGTAGAAAGACCTTAAGCCATAATAAATTACAACAAGCAACAACCATAGCTCTGTATTATGCTTCAGCCGAAAAATGAGAAACAGTCGATTGTTTCATCATCTTCCAAGAAACAGGTTATTTGCCAATCATCATCAAATAACCAGTCAAAAAGCAACGAGTTATCAGAAAGGCTGCCCAATCAAAATCACAAAATGCAGTAAGCTGAAGAGAACTCTTAGCCGACAGAAACAAACCTTGACTATGATGACTCTTTAAATAATGCAGAACTCACAAAGTTTCCTGCTAATGCGCCAAACGTGGCTTCTCCACGAACTAAGCCAAGGTATGAACTTTATAACTAGGCTCTGGACTAGTGATGGTGGGATAAATGAGCTTCCCAACCAATGTGCGATACTACACAGAATCGTGAAAAAAAGACCATCATCTCGAGTCAAGTTGTGCTGTTGTTCCATGGGAAATCCATGGGTTTAGCTGCCAATAACCCAGTATCAGAAAAATATCTAATGCATATTTTCGTTGACACATAAACATCCCATCAGGCCTACGAGCTATCTAAATGCCTAAGAAATACTTCAGGGCATTGAGATCATTCATATTGAAACAAGGCACTGAGATCCTTCATATGGAAATAAGAGCACAAATATTTTTTGAACTTGATCATCATCTCCGGAGATGAACCAGAAAAAATAAGATCATCAACATAAACTAATACATATATAGAAACACCATCCTTCAAGTAAGAAAACAAGGAGTAATCTGCCATACTCTAAAAAAATCCAAAGAGACGAAGGGCAGCAGCAAGTTTAGCAAAGAAATTTCACGTTGCCTGTCGTAAACCATAAAGGTATTTTCAAAGCTTGCAAACTAATCCAGGCACCGGAAGTGTATAGCTCGGAGGTGGACACCTTGAGATTACAATGCAAAAATGCATTGTGAACATCCATCTGATGAAATCCCAACCACGAATAGCAGCAACAGCCAACAAAAGACGAACTGAACTCATCTTGGCAACATGAGTAAATGTTTCAGTAAAATCAATTCCCTCAATATGGCGGTTAACAAGGATGACCAAATGAGCTTTATGGCGCTTAATAGAACCGTCAGACTTGAACTTAGTCTGATAAACCCACTTACAGCCAATCGCCTTCTTGCAAGGAGGAAGAGGAGCAAGAACGTAAGTATTATTCCGCTCGAGTGCATCAATCTCGTCAGACATAGCCGCACGCCAATGTTTATGGCGATAAGCATCAACAAAAGTAACCGGATCAGCGGCATCTGTAACTGTCGCTAAAAATCTAGAATGCAAAATTGAAAAATTATTACAAGAAACATAATCAGCAATAGGGTAACGAGTACCTGAAGACAGTGAAGAAAATGATGTTAGTGTAGCAGAGGGGGGAGGGTTATTGGAGCGAGTAGCAATACAGATGTAATCCTTCAATTTAACTGGAGGCTGACAAAGATGAGTGCTAGGAGGACGAACTGGTCGACTAGACTTAGGCAGAGAGACTATCGGCTCAAAGGGCCGAGGTTGCATGGTGGATGAAGCTGGCTGTAGAGAGGCGGGTGCCGAGTCAGTCACCTCAACTGGAGGCTGCTGCAGACTAGTCAATGCTGGCGGTGGCTGGCGCGACTCAGCGACGAATGATCGGAGCTCAGGATGAGCTGGCTGCAGATCAGTAACGTATGGCCAAGGTGGCTTCATCAGGTCAAACGATGCAGGAATGGAATCATAAAAAATTATAAGTGACTGAGTTGGCAGTGGATCATCAGGTGGTGTCTTTGCAGAAATAGGTGCAAAAGGGAAACAATTCACATAAAATATCACATCCCAACTGTCCAACATAGTTTGAGGTTCTAAGTCATAAAATGGAAAGCTTCTTGTCAATAGAATAGCCAAGAAAAATGCATTTCCGACTTCTAGAGGCAAACTTATCACGCGGCCGTAGGAGCCGAGAGACAAAGAACAGACAATCGAACACACGGAGATGGATGTAATTTTGTGCACGACCGTACATGAGCCGATGAAGCGATCAGCCATCTAAAACAGTTGTTGGTGTGCGATTGATGAGGTAAGCCGATGTAAGAATGAATTCTCCCCAAAAGTCGATAGGCAAATGAGCTTGAAAACGAAGAGCATGAGCAATATTTAGAATATTCCTATGCTTCTGTTCCGCTCACCCATTTTGCTGTGGTGTGTAAATATAGGAGGTCTCAAAATGAACTCTTTTCACCAGAAAAAATGATCTGAGAGGTAGGAATTTAGTTCTGTTGTCTGCCCGAACCTGCTGAATGGGACGACTGAACTAATTCTGAACAAGTGCAAAAAACTCCTTCATCTTCAATGGTACTGGAGACTTGGAAAATAATAAATAAACCCAAACAGATCGGGAATAATCAATAACTATGGTTAAAAATAAAAATTCTCCACTAGAAAAAGGTGAACCATAAGGTTTCCAAACATCACAATGTATAAGTTCAAATAAACGACTAACCTTATCAGAACTAACATGGAAACTGTTTCTAGACTGTTTTGCTTGATGACAGACTAAGCAGGGATTTTTTTTTATTAAAATCACTATTAGGTAATGAAATAGCTAGGATAGAAGACAACACCGATGAGCTCTATATTATACTTCAGCCAAAGAATGAGAAACAGTCTGTTGTTTCTTCATCTTCCAAAAACTGGAGATTCGCCAATCATCATCAAATAACCAGTCAAAGAGCGATGGGTGATCAGAAAGGCTGCCCAATCGGAATCACAAAATGTAGTAAGCTGAAGAGAAATCTTAGCCGACAGAAACAAATCTTGACCAGGATGACTCTTTAAATAATGCAAAACTCACAAAGCTTCCTGCTAATACGCCAAACGTGGCTTCTCCATGAACTGAGCCAAGGTATGAACTGAATAACTAAGCTTTGGACTAGTGATGGTGAGATAAATGAGCTTCCCAATCAGTGTGCGATACTGCACAGAATTATGAAAAAATGACCATCATCTCGAGCCAAGTTGTGCTGTTGTTCAATGGGAAAATCCATGGGTTTAACTGCCAATAACCCAGTATCAGAGAAAATATCTAATGCATATTTCCATTGACACATAAACATCCCATCAGGCCTACGAGCTATCTGAATGCCTAAGAAATACTTCAGGGCACCGAGATCCTTCATATTGAAACAAGGCACCGAGATCCTTCAAATGGAAACAAGAGGACAAATATTTCTTGAACTTAGTCATCATCTCCGGAGATGAACCAGCAACAATAAGATCATCAACATAAACTAATACATATGAATAAACACCATCCTTAAAGTAAGAAAACAAGGAGTAATCTGCCATACCCTAAAAAAACCCAAAGAGACGAAGAGCAACAGCAAGTTTAGCAAACAAATTTCGCGGAGCCTGTCGTAAACCATAAAGGTATTTGCAAAGCTTGCAAACCAATCCAGGCGCCGGAAGTGTATAGCTCGGAGGTGGACACCTCGATATTGCAATGCAAAAATGCATTTTTAACATCCATATGATGAAATCCCAACCACGAATAGCAGCAACAGCCAACAAAAGATGAACTGAACTCATCTTGGCGACAGGAGCAAATGTTTCAGTAAAATCAGTCCCCTAAATCTGGCGGTTAACAAGGATGACCAAATGAGCTTTATGGCGCTTAATAGAACCGTCAGACTTGAACTTAGTTTGATAAACCCACTTACAACCAATCGTCTTCTTTCCAGGAGGAAGAGGAGCAAGAACCCAAGTATTATTCTGCTCGAGTGCATTAGTCTCGTCGAACATAGCCGCACGCCAATGTTTATGGCGATAAACATCAGTTAAAGTAATTGGATCAATGGCATCTGTAACTACAACTAAAAATCTAGAATGTGAAATTGAAAATTTATCACAAGGGACATAATCAGCATTAGGGTAACGAGTACCTGAAGACAGTGAAGTAGATGATGCGAGTGCAGCAGAGGGGGGATTTTAATGGATCAAGTAGCAGTACAAATTTAATCCTTCAATTTAACTGGAGGCCAACGATGATGAGTGCTAGGAGGACGAACTGGCCGACTAGACTTAGGCAGAGAGACCATCGACTCAGAGGGCGGTGGTCGTACGGTGGATGAAGCTAGCTGTGGAGAGGTAGGCGTCGAGTCAGTGAGCTCGGTTGGAGACTTCCACAGATCAGTCAACGTTGGCGGTGGCTGGCATGACTCGGCGATGGACGGCCGGAGCTCATGATGAGCCACCTATGGATATGTCACGGATGGCTAAGGTAGCTTCATCAGGTCGAACGATGCAGGAATGGAATCATAAAAAATGATAAGCGACTGAGATGGCAGTGGATCAGCAGGTGGCGTCTTCACAGAAACAGGTGCAAAAGGGAAACAATCCTCATAAAATATCACATCCCGGCTGTGTAACACAGTTCGAGACTCCAAGTCATAAACATGCCAAGCTTTCTTGTCAACTAAATAGCCAAGAAAAATGCACTTCCGACTTCTAGAGGCAAACTTATCACTCGGTGTAGGAGCTTAGAGGCAAAGCACGGACAACCAAATACACGGAGATGGCTGTAATTTTGTGCACGACCGTACATGAGTTGATGAAGTGATTGACCATCTAAAATAGTTGTTGGTGTGCGATTGATGAGGTAAGCCACTGTAAGAATGCATTCTCCCCAAAAGTCAATAAGCAAATGAGCTTGAAAACGAAGAGCACAAGCAACATTTAGAATATGTCTATGCTTATGTTCGGCTCACCCATTTTGCTGCGGTGTGTACATAGAGAAGGTCTCAAAATGAACTCTTTTCACCAGAAAAAATGAAATGAGAGGTAGAAATTTAGTTCTGTTGTCTGCTCGAAATCGCTGAATGGGACGACTGAATTGTGATATGAACTAGTGCAAAAAACTCCTTCATCTTCAATGGTACTGGAGACTTAGAAACTAATAAATAAACCCAAACAGATTGGGAATAATCATCAACTATGGTTAAAAATAAAAATGCTCCACTAGAAGAAGGTGAACCATAAGGTCTCCAAACATCACAATGTATAAGTTCAAATAAATGACTAGCCTTAGCAAAACTAACAGGGAAACTATTTCTAGACTGCTTTGCTCGATGACAGACTGAGCAAGGAACAATTTTTTTTTATTAAAATCACTAGTAGGTAATGAAATAGCTAGGATAGAAGACAACAATGATGATGATGGATGACCAAAATGCTGATGCCTTAAAACAGATGAAGACACTAATGTAGCAACGGAAAAGAATGGCTGTGTAGATGACATAGCTCCCAATTTGTGCAACCAATAAATCCCTCCCCATTGTTCAGTCGCGCCAATCACTTTCCTTGTGATGATATCCTGTAATACAGATAATTTTCCTGTAAGCGAAACTAGACATTTTAAAGTAGCAGTTAACTTGGCAAACAACAGCAAATTGCATCGTAATGGCGGAATAAAAAGAACATGAGTCATAACAATGCCTCCAAAATGGATCTTTCCATGTTTAGAAGCAGTAGAAACAGAACTATCAGTTAGAATGACATCCACATTTTCAACATTCTCAACATTATAAAGAAGATCCTTGTCGCCGGTTATATGATACGAAGCACCGGTATCAAGAATCCAAGATAAAGTAGTCTTACCTGACATATTGTCAGAAGGATTAAACTTAGAGAAAATGCTCAAAACCGTACTTTATTACTCATTGGACAATGTCGAAACGAAGCCGGATCGGTCAAAGTCCGAGACGACGGTGACGATGATGGCGGAGCCCACAGGTGGAGTGGCGATGACAACCGCATGATGGGCAGCTCCGGTTAACGGCGCACCTTGGAAGGCACGGGTCTTGGGATTTGTGGCAGCTTTCGGGCATGATGTAGGTGGATGATTCTCAAGGAACCAATCCGGATAACCAATAATGCGAAAGCAAATAGTAATATCATGACCCTTTTGGCCACAATGTGTGTAGTGAAGGTTCCGACGATCAATGGAGGCGGCTGGGGAGTTTCCCTGGAGCGGCTGCGATAGTCTTCAGAACGGAGGTTTGCACTTGACGACGTGCAGAAAAAGCCATAGTGTCTGCCGAAGTGATGGAATCACGGGATGAGATGACAGTCTTCTGACGCTCCTCCTGAGCGACAAAGGAGTATACCTTGTCGAGTGAAGGCAATGGATCATGTGCAATAATGTAGGAGATAAAGAGTGGCATAACTATCATCCAGGTCGATGAGAAATTGATGAACCATCTCCCTCTCTTGTTCAATCTGAACAATAGCTGCATCTGGGCATGAAACATAAGTGCGTGGATGCATGTAAGAAAGTAGGTCATACCACAACTTCTTGGAATGACCAAAGTAGGCATTGACAGCCTGCCAATTCTGACGAAAGTTGTAAACGTCTGCACAAATCTGACACATGAGTGGGCCATTCCCAACTGAGAAATGCTGATGAAGATCATCCCATAGTTCCTTAACCGAATCATAATAAGTTAAAGCAGAACGAACAGATGGATCAAGCGTCTGAACAATCCAACCAATGAGCATAGAATTCAAACTACTCCAATTATTAGCAAAGGTTCACCAGGCAAAGGTTCACCAGGCAAAGGTTTAAGAAAGTCAAGCTTACGTCTAGAATTTAATGCATTGTGTGAATAGAAGTACTCCATTCATTATAATTATCACCCTTCAAAATCACAGAAGTAATAAGCAAAACTGTGTGATCGGATGGATGAACATAATATGGATGTGAGGGAAGCAAAGTTGCGGAATCTCCGGCATAACGCCGAAGATAAAGGTTAGCCGAACCATCGGCACCAAGCAACAGCTAGTAGAGGGCATGAAAAAGGGTGGCAGACTCGTCTACCTGCAGCAGATCTTCCAAGTAGCAGCGGGAGCAAGAGAAGCCTCGGTCTCGGCATCAAATTTCTCAACCAGGACCTGATTTTCGAGATCTATTGGACGGAACTGGCGCACGGGCAGTGATTGCAGTGGTGTATGATGAAAACGTGGACATGATGCCGCAGCGTGTGGACTCGGAAGTGGCACGTGCGGGTCGGAACTGGAAACGATGCAGCGAAGACGTGCTGGACGAAGCTGAATGGCAGCGCTTGCTGGCTGAACGGCCGGCGGCGACAACTATCTTTAAAGAGTGATTTTTTTTAGGGTTAGCAGGATTTAGGCTCTGATACCATGTAAAATATGAACGTCAATCTTATTAATGATACAAGGGTACAATACATATAGACAGTCACAGACAGAATCACAAAAAGAAAAGGATTTTATCTGTGGTACAACTATATCACAAAATATCTCTACAGCCTTCACCCAACAGAATAAAATTCTCCACCCAGCTCAGAGAGCTGAGCGTCTTCAGAATCTTCTCTCTCAGCTTCCGATTACTTTACAGTGCCAAACGACCGACTGATTCACCTTCTGCGACGTCACAACCGACGTTGCAAAACCCATGCATAAGAAACAGAAAAACATGTTTGAGGTCGCTCAATTTTTGCCTACTTAGGGTGTCGGGTACCACATGGACAAAAATCTCATTAGGACAATGTCTCCTATATACTCCCTCCGTTCTATTACTTTTGGCCTATTAAATTTTTCATGGTCTCCAATGATCATATTTGACCGTCAATATCTCTAGCTACGTATACTAATTCAGCATAAAAAGTTGATATTTAGAAAATAGATGTTAAGATGAATCTAACAATATATCATATGATATTTTTACCATATAGTATATATAAACTTATATTAATGGTCAAAGTTTACTAAATTTGATTTCGAAGTTAAGGGGCCAATAGTTGTGAGACGGAGGGAGTATATGAGATCACAAAGACCAATATAAGATTCATGTAATAATGCCCATTCTTTATTTTGTTTTTGTTTGACTTGTTTTTCTTAGATTGAATTTGATTAGTTTTGACAGGATGGAAGGCATGGAAAAGCTTGGGGCCTTGCTAAGAAGATGGTAATCAGTGTTTCTTTATAGAGCGAACGACTTGCGAGGTCGCTGAACTCCTTCCATCATTTATATTTATCCCTTTATCTATTTTTTGAACACTTTTGACCCCTCAACTAGCAGAACTACTGAGTCGTGGCTCTTCGTCGGGTCAAACCATCAAATGTTAGTCAAGATGTCAATTTTAAGGTCAAAATAGTAATTTCTCATTTTCCCCTATTCTTTTATTTTCCTTATTTCTTTTTTCCTTATCCTTTTATTTTCTCCTTTTCCTTTTTCCATTTTTCCCATTTTCCTAGCCGAGCTCCTCCCCGCCGGTGTCCTCCTTCTCCCCGCTGCTTTTCTCCGCCACCTCACCACCCACCGAAACCCTTTTTCTGCCACCTCGCCACCACCACCCCCATCTATTATTTGTCACCTTATATTCTCCTCCCCACCACCACCATCTATTCTTTGCTATATCGCCAGTCAATCCACCACCATCTATTCTCTGCCATCTATTCTCTACCACCATCTATTCTCCGCCGCCATCTTGCCAGCCAGTACATCATCATATATTCTCCGCCACCATCTATTCTCCTCCCCACCACCACTATCTAATCTTCGCCACCTCGACATCCAGTCTATTGGTGCTATCTTCTCCACCCTACAAGCCTCCACCTTTCTCCGCCTAATCCCACAGCCTCCAACCGTTGACCCCCTATCACCCACTTGACCCCGTGCCACCACTGAAACTCGTGACACCATCTCCACTTGTTTCCTTCACCAGAAACAGGTCCCCTCCACCAGAAACCTCCAAAGCTCCATTGCCCATTCAGAATGCCGCCAAGAGGAAGGGCCAAAGGTGTGGGAAGTGGAAATGGGAAAGGGAGAAGAAAATAGGAAAAATAGCAAAAAGAAAAAGGAAACAAGGAAAATGAAAATGGAAATGGAAAAATGAAAGATTAGAAAATGACCATTAGCAGTTCTGTTAGTTGAGGGGCTAAAATTATTCAAAAAAAGAAGATAAGGGGTCAAGGTGAACGATGGAGGAAGTTCATGGGTCCTCCAAGTCATTCGTCCTTCTTTGTATTCACTACAAGTTTTTTTATAAATGAATTTTATAATCAGGAGGTGAATCATAAGTTGTAATAAGAATTGTTTGGGTTTTGTATGGATAGAAAGGTTTATGAAATTCCTCATAATTTGGTGTTTATTTGAGTTTCTGGAGAATTGTTTGGTTTCAATGAGAAAAATTTTCTTTGAGCCTAATATTTATAATCACTACTGGAAAATACTCCCATAGGCACCGGTAATTCACCGTAAAGGCACCGGTAAATCACCCCCTGGAATAACAGTGCCTAAGTGACCTGGTGCTAATTTACCTAGTTTTGAACAATGGTAAGGCTTACCGTTGCTAAAGAATATGAGCACTGGTATATCTAAGTACTGGTGCTAGATGAAATCTATATCGGTGTACAAAAGTCCATGGCAAGTAAAAGATTTTGGGCAGCGGTATGTTGAAATACATATCGGTGCTCATATTTATCAGCACCAGCTCATATTTGGTACTGATGCCTATGTTATTTTGGAATCAACTGGTATAGTAGATATGGCATATGTTCGTTGCATCGAAATGTTAATGCTTTAGCATTTTTTGTAGCACTGGCATGAATGCATAGCACCGGTGTCTAAATCTGTCAAATATGAAGGCAGGACTGTTGTTTTTATAGTATGTAATGTAAGGTATGGTACTTATGTAAAGTATATTCTTTGAAGTTGTCTTCAAGACCACTTCTTTCAGGAATAACATGACATAATACCCACGTTCCCATCAACTCCATTCTTTTCGGTGCTAAGACATAATATAACAATTGTCAATGTCTAATCAGTGTATATAGACCACAAAAATTATGAAGTACTTGTAAAAACATTATGAGGGTTTTGGAGACTTACGTTAATGTTTGTTATGTTCTAGGTAAAATCAGATAAGGGTTATTTCTTCCTTTTCTCCCTCTCATATTTACATGTAAGCCTGCATATATAATATTTTCAATTATTAAGAATAACACTTTGAACGAAAAAATTAAGTATAATTGAACGAATAGAAATACCTGGATATCAGTTGGCTTTCAACATAATGGGTGGATTTTATACCACCGGTCAACGTGTCCAAGGTGAAAACACCGTTCGTACCGGTACAAATCATGACGAGGAACCAATGTTACCTGCATTAATATTTAACAAATTAATATGTTGGAAATATGTTAAATAAATGGATAGTAATGGTATAAGATTAAGAAAATATGTTCAACCTCCTGAGGTAGGGTACCAAATACATGTCTCTTTAGATGCAATCATTGTCTCCCAAATGAGGCTAATCCAGTTAGTGACATCAATCTCTTCCTTATCGGAGTCAAGCCTTCTTGTGTTGGAGACAACGTGTTGGATTGGGCCTATGTTGTCCTTCGCTTTACTCCATAGGTCCCTGTTAGAGTATGAGTAAATTAAGTTCTTAGAATCTATGTAAAATCAGGATGGGAAGTTATTGAAATCTGAAACTTACCCCATCCACAAATCCCTCTGAGCGTTCAATGTCCATGTTATGCCATGACCATTCCCAAGCTTGCCTCCGAACTCTAACATTTGTTTGATGTCTATGTAACATTTGACAGTTCCTGCAAATGTGGAATCAGGAAATTGGGTGAAATACACAACCTTGCCCTTCGCATTCATGTTAACTGCCGCCTCATTGCAATATTTGATGAACCCTATCATCATTGGATAGTCCGTCAAAGGGCGTCTATTTACAATATGCGTGTGAAAAGTTTAACTAGAAGGCATTAACTATATGAAAAGTGTATTGAGTTCTTTCTTTTTAGGGGGGGGGGGGGAGGACTTCACCCAGATGCAAATAGGGTGAAAAGTAAACCTGGAAACATATGGTGAGAATGCATTCAGCGAAAAAAAGGGAAATGAAACACGAATGAAAAGAACGCAGTTGCTGAATGCGTCCTCTAATTTCCTTCTTATTTTTTTAAAATTTTCAATGTTATATGTACTAGAATGGAAGAAAAAAAAAGGAATGAAGATGACGCATTTGTTGAATGCATACTCTAATATATTTTTATTTTATTTTTGGCGTCCTACAAGTGGAATAAACAAAATAAAAAAGAAATTAAAAGGACGCATTTGTTGAATGTGTCCTCTAATTTTATTTTGATTTTGAATGTCATATTTACTAGAATAAAAGAAGAAGAAAAAGGAATGAAGAGAATGTGTCCTCAACATTTTATTCTTTTAAAAACGTTCTCCAATTCCTAAAATAATTTTTATTTACTAAAATATTTTGAATTAACCACAATCATTGAATTTAAAAATAAAGCAGAGGAAGCAATATCTTAATGCATTCTTTATTTTGTATTTTTTAAAGATATTTCTTACCTTCCCAGTAGTAAAGATTTAAATAAATATATATAAATTACAGGACCCATCATTGTTTTTTTTTTTAAAAATCTGAAATATAGATAATGATTGAATTCTCAAAATAAAATGAAAGAAAAGATTTACGCAAAATATTAATAAAAATTTATTGAATTTTTAAAAAATGTTTAAATTTAAAATACTAATAAATTAGAGTAAACTTTTAAATTTTCTACTTTGTCCGATAATAATTATTTTTAATAAAAAATAAAATAGTAGTCACATTCTCTGTTTATTTAAATTAGAGAAAGATAATGAAAAAAATAAACATAAAATGAGGTTAAAAAAATGTGAAATGATTCATATATAGATAGGTAGAAATATATATATATATATATATATATATATAAGTGATACAATATTTGATGAACACGTGTCAAATAGATAGGCAGAGAAATAATTGAAGTGCCAGTGACTTGAAAGGTACTAATGACGCCCTCAACGAAACTTTCCACCCGTTCCACATGGGGCGTGCATAAGGTGAAGGATGTGCGTCGAGGAATAGCCATGTGAGTAGAAATAGATATGTCGTCATACCGAACCCCCTCTATTAAATCGTCCTCTGCACCGTCTCCTGCTTCATCAATAAAATTATATTTGACGTGCAGAGTGCTACCAGTATGAAATGGAGAAACAGTGGGTGATACATATGCATGACTAGTAGTGGGATTACGTTATGTAGTAGAATCAGCTGGAGAAGTGTTGAAGTGTGAGGGTCTACCATCCGATGGTCCTCCATGGGTGGACTCACATGTGAGGATACGACTTGAGAGGAACCAATATTTTTAGTAGGTCTGGTAGGACGAGGTCGTCGACCACCCGGTCGGCCAGGAGGAGCCGTTTGATGACTTCTGATTTCATTGTATCTAACTTCAGGGGGAGGTCTCTCGGTGGGCCCAAGTTGCTGATAATACTACAGTCTGGAGGCTCATGTGCATATTCTAAAGTACATGTGTCAACACTATGTATCCCACTGATAATGGTTGCGAACCGTGGGTACATTCGTCCAACTTAGTTTCAAATATAAGGAACATATCAGACACAGGTTGCAACTACGTAAAAGAGATAAACATGTTAGATATAAAGAAAATGAAGGAATTTGAAGTATTATTTGTATGTAATATGACAAAATTAATAAATACCACAAACTCCAAAGTCACTTCATCTCCACGAAACACCTCTGTAACCGATGGGCGCCTTCCTGGAAAATCAATCAGGGTAGCTGTCCTGCAAAAATACCAATCCATGTATTCTTTATTAGGTGTGTATGGATCGCTCACTCAAGATCCGGGATTCAGCATTGTGATCGATGTTCCCACACATTAACATAACCTCCAAATACAATACGCCAATCCACATTCGACCTCCCCCGGTGGTCTCTAGTATGAAGTGTTTGGTGTTCATCCTTAGATACCAACTGCATGGGTATTGTCTGGATAAGGCCAAATTCCCTGAGAACACGATGAATGTGATAACCCTCCACGATGTGCCAACAATGAAGGTTGACAAATAATAGCCAGTTATTGTTACCATCCGTACAATATGGTAGGAGATGTTGCATGA
>JAULKM010114477.1:0-22229 GCA_032355605.1 Rubia tinctorum | reverse complement strand
ATATATATATATATATATATATATATTGCAATGAAAAATTCATGGTTTTAGTTATATCTTAAGAAGTTATATATTTTAACAAGTTGTGATTGATTATATATGGTAAAGAATTAAAATCTGTAACATATTACAATATTTCAGTTATGATGAATTATATATAGTACTCTCTCTGTTTCTCTATTTGTGGCACATGGGTATAGGTACTTGGATTTAGGTGAAGAAAATGAGTATGTGAAATTGATTGTAGAAAGTAAAAAGTAGAATAAGTGGATGAAATTGAAGGAATATTGCCAAAAATGGAAAATATGCCATTTAAAAAGAAACATCACAATATGGTAAGTGTACCACAAAGAGAAAAACGGAGGGAGTAAAGAATTAAACCAGTAACATATTATATTATTAATATGTTATTTTTAGATAGCTTGAATTTAGATTAGTCAAAATGACTTCAATATTTCCGATTGACATCACCATCCAGAAAGAAAACAATTTATATTGTATGGTACTTGGGATAATTAAAACTTGTAAAAATTTGATATTTTGAAAATATATGCTATAATGAATCTAACAATGTATTAAACAATAGTATTTACACTTATATATCAATTAAATTTTAGGGTTAAAGTTAGAAAGTGTTGATTAAATGAATAGTGAAATTGCAGTTTGAGATGGGACAAAAGGAGTGCTAAATTTAGAAATTTAAAAATAAATATTTATATTTTCACATTCAAATACATAATATTAATTTTTCAAACTTTTAAAATACAATATTTAAATTTTATAAAAAATTACAACATTTAAGGTAAAAAGTACAGTGGATTGTCCATTAGGTTAAGAAAATACCGCAATTCCTTAGACTTTCTCTATGAATTTTATGTCTTTATTATTTGAGTGTATTTCCTGACATGCGGCATGCATATACGTTCATGGACAGTCCACTGTATTTTTTAACTTATACACTGCATTTGTTATATTACTACTCCCTCTGTCCCAGCTAAAACTTCCCACTTCACTTTGTGTCATTATTCAGTATTCAACTTTGATCAGATATTTGAATAGATATAAACAATAATATTATCATATATGATATGGTTGGATTCATCGTAATAAGTAGTTTTTGAATATCAACTTTTTATATGCCGTTATTGTTATTTAAATATATTAACGTTCTGACATGTGTCTTGATAAGCGTGAAAAAAGATTCCATGAAATTGGAGGTGTGAAGGAGGGAGCACTAAATTTATAAATAAAATATATATATATATATATTATATTTTTATATTTTCACAATCCAATACACATTTACTTGTTTTAACTTTTAAAATACAATATTTAAATTTTATAAAAATTACTACATTTAAAATTAAAAAAATACAGTGACTGTTAATAAACTTATGAATAGGTCGCTTTTCATGAGAGTTTCTCTTATTATATGGAGTGTGTGTATATATATATAAATAGTACGGAGTTTTAGCTTGGCTCTTAGTTGACAATGTTGGACTTTCCCTTGCGAAGAAAATGGGATTTTATTTCTAAATTCTGATGATAACAACCTTTACTGTTTGAATATTTGATTTTTGCTACTTTTATTCATACTCTTCGGTGACGCTTTGAATACCATGTGATTCACGTGTTCGTTGTTCCTCTATATATAACACATTTTTCTTTTTAGATTGTAGCACACTTTTTTGTTTTAAACAAAATTCAAGTCTCCCAAAATATTCGAATGTTACACCACCAACGAACCATCACGATTGCACCTGCAGGTAGAAAAACTACGGTGAGCACAACGTCAAATAATCTCTCCTAAAAATTATTTTAAATCACAATTCTTAACAAAAGGTGTTAATTGAATCATGACCCTATTTTTTATATTATAAAGAGTATTGATTAATCACTGAATCACTAGCCAATTGGCATCAAACTTGCAAAGTTGTTCTTCATTGTTAGACAAAACTAGCTGGTGAGCCTGATTTTTTTTTAAAAAAAAATCTTAGAAATAACCTTACATCTAAAAAGAATAGAAAGAAAAGGATCTGCCTTGAAACAATTGAGTAAACAAATGTTGTACAGATGATAATATTGGATTTCTTACATAATGTTGTTGTTTACACTGAAATACTTATTAAATACGTATGAACAAAAATCCAATAAAAGTACAAATTTTTAGGTATATGATAGTATTAGGTTGACTTTGTCATCATCGGTCTAAACGCAAGATGATGAATTAATTTTTTTTTCTTGATAAAACTTAATAGAATGTGCCAACAACTAATTAATTAAAAGCAAACCAAAAGTTTTACTCTTGTATATAATTAATAAATCCTTCGATGGATTAAGTGTAATACTTCCTTCCTCCCTCTCAAATTAAATTATATAAAACAAATATTTTAAATTTATTAAACATTAATTATATATTCAAGTTGGTATGTAAACTACGATATTATCATATATGATATTATTAGATTGTTTGTGACAAGTATAATCTAAATATTAACTTTTTGTGCACGTTAAACAAAGATATTAATGATCAAATGCATATTGTAGAGATCATGAAAAATATTATGTATAATTTAATCTAACATAATAAATTTAAGATATATTCTTTTGATAAATTTAGTTAAGAAATGAATGTGTAGAATGAGAATTTTAATAATTGAATATTTGTTATATTAAAATACTTTAAAAATATAGAAAATGAAGAGAACAAAGGGAGTAGATTAAACGTACGTAACCTTAGTGAGCGTCCGGCTGTTATTATCATATTACCAGATCTTCTATAACGTGTCGCATCATTTTTAAGATTGCCAAAAAGACAAAAAAGAGTTTTGCTAATTTGGGAGGTGGAATATTCTAACTAACATCTGCTAATACAACTACACGCATGTACACATATGGTAAGTTGGTAACTACTTGCTCCTCGTTTTGATAATCGATTCTGTTAAGGAGACATTTTGTTATATTTTGTGTATATGTTGTAACTTAAATAGAATTCTTTTTCATTTGTGATTATGTCCATTGTACTATATATATTGTACTCTGGTATAATGGATAAATCAACCGTTCATATTTTAAGTGGTATCAGAGCTAAAAGTTCGGAAACACTAAAATTTTCCAAACTTCAAAAACATGTTCGCCACCGCCGCTGCCCACGCGCCCACACGCCGCCTCCTCCTCGAGTCTTGCTCACGCGCCGTCGCCGCAGAGCTGTCGTCGCTGCTGCTGACGAATTCAATGTTGCTGCTTTCGTCCTTGTCCTTTCTACATCCATGGATCTCTATAACAATGTCGAAATTGAAGATCTTGACGTCATTGTTCTCGCGCTCGCTGGTACCGACGGAGTAAACCCTCTCGTAGCCGATGCTGCAGCGTTTGATGAAGTCGGTGTTGCCGCTCAGGTCCCCCATGCTGGAGGAATTCCGTCGCCGCCCCATGTTCCCAGATTGCCGTTGCCGCCACCTCATGGTCTCCCCCTGGGGTCCCTCACCGTCAATGCTCCAGGTTCCGGGATTGAACTCGTTTTTTGTTTTACCCGTTACCGATGCCGCCGTCTTCCAGGCCATCCGCCAGTCCGCCAGCGACTCAACTTATGCTTTGCCTCCCACTCATCCCCTACTATGTGCATCCGTCGGATAATCCAGGTTTGACTATTTCTCCGGTGATCTTTAAGGGTGATAATTATAATGAATGGAGTACTTTTTTTAATGCATTTTCTGCAAAAACGTAAAGAGAGATTTCTTGATGGTTCTATTGTTAAACCTCTGTCTGGTCAACCATTTTTTCATGATTGAAATAGTGTGAATTCTATGCTTGTTGGTTGGATTTTTCAGACTCTTGATCTCTCTGTTCGTTTTGTAATTACTTATTGCTCGTCTGCTAAGGAGCTTTGGGATGACTTTAAGCAGCATTTTCTGTTAGTAATGGCCCACGCATGTGTGAGATTTGTGCGGCCAATTATACTTGTCGTCAGAATGGCCAGGCTGTTTTCGCTCATTATGGGAGGTGCAAGAAACTCTGGGATGAATTATTTTCTTACTTGCCGCTACAGACATGTGTCTGTCCTGCTGCTGCTACTGCTATCAAAGAGCACGAGAATGAGGTGGTTCATTATTGGTCTTGATGATAGCTATCGCACTTTGCGGTCAAATATTCTGGCCATGGATCCTTTGCCTTCTATTGATCGTGTTCACTCACTTGCAATTCAGAAGGAGCGTCATAAGACTGTCGTGAATGCCCGTGATTCCAACTTAGACTCTATGGTATTTGAAGCTCGTCGACCGACGCCACTACTAAAGTCGCCGTTGACCGGAAGAACCTTATGTGTACCCATTGCAATTTAAAGGGCCGTGACATTACTACTTGCTTCAAAATAATTGGTTATCCTGATTGGTTAGTCGAAAACAGACCTCTGGGATTAGGTCCACGAGCTCAAAACCAGCGAACATGTGTGTCGGCTGCCACACCATTCGCTGGAGAAGCTCCTGCCGCCACCGTTACTCCATCGACGGTCAACGCTGCCGCTGTCCTTTTCGATGCTGATCGAACAGCTTTTGGTCCCACTTTTTCCAAAGAACAATGAAGTATGGTTCTTAATATGTTCTCTAAAATAAATACTATTGACAATATGTTAGGTAAGCTTACTTGACCTTGGATTCTTGATATCGAAGCTTCAAATCATATGACCCATGCCAAGGATCTTCTGCATGATCTTGAGCCTTCTGATAATGTTGATGTTATTCTACCTGATGGATCTGTCTCTACTGCTACTCAACATAGAAACTTATACTTTGGAGACCTTATTGTTTCTAGTATTTTGTTCATTCCAGAATTACGTTGCAACTTATTATATTTCTCTAAGTTAACTGCTCCTTTAAATTGTCTATATTTTCTTACCAAAAAATTATGCATCTTGCGGGATATCAGCTGAGAACGGTGATTGGAGAGGGTGATTAGAAAGGTGGGGTTTATTGGTTGCGCAGTTTTGGGAAGTCTACCATCTTCGCTGCCGTCAGCTTCAATTGCCGCCGATGTGCCTTCGTCTGATTTATGGCATCAACGATTTGGTTATACATCATTTTTGGTTTTTTCCTCTATCCCAGTTATTGCTTTGAGTCATAGTCAATTGAATAAAATTGCTCCTTGCTTTGTTTGTCATCGGGCAAAGCAGCCTAGAGCTAGTTTTCCTTTGAGTAATTCTAAGGCTAGTTATTTATTTGAAATTATACATTGTGATGTTTGGGGGCCTTATGCCTCACCTTCTTCTACTGGGGATTTTTCATTTTTGACAACTGTTGATGATTATTCCCGAGTTATTTGGGTTTACTTATTAGTATCTAAGTCTCATGCACCTGCCAAGATGAAGGGGTTCTTTGCTCTTGTTCAGACACATTTTCGTCGTACAGTTCAGTGTGTTTTAGCTGATAATGGAACTGAATTTATTCCTCTTAAGTCTTACTTTGTAGTGAAAGGGATTCAATTCAAGACTTCCACTGTTTACACACCACAGCAGAATGGGCGAGTGGAATGGAAGCACCGCCACATCTTAAATGTGGCGCGCCCTCTGGTTCCAGGCTCACTTGCCCATTGGCTTTTTAAAAGAATGCATTCTTACACCTTCCTACCTCATTAATCGCACCCCAACACTGGTGTTGAATGGCCATTCGCCTCATCAATTTCTCCATGGTCGCGCACCAGATTACAACCATCTCAGGGTGTTCGGTTGTTTGTGCTTTGTTTCTTAGATTCCAAAGCTGCGAGATAAGTTTGCATCCAGAAGTTGCAAATGTGTTTTCCTTGGTTATCCGCTTAACAAGAAGGCTTGGCGTGTTTACGAATTGGAGTCTCGTACTATGTTTGATAATCGAGATGTGGTGTTTAATGAAGATTATTTTCCTTACGCATCTGTCCATGAGGTCATCACTTCAGCTGATTCGATGCCATTACCGAATGTCAATGATGCTTTGCTGACATCGGTGATGCCGCCACACTCCGGGCCGCTAGCTCCGACACCGTCATCGCCTGCTTCCGAGTCGCTAGCTTTTGGACAGAATTTTCCACCTCCTCTGCTGCCAGTTGCACCGCGCGATTCCAGCCGGCCGCCGCCTCTGCCTCCAGCGCAGCTGCCACCGCCAGACAGGTCTTGGCCTTTGTCTTCCGAGCTCCACCTCAGTCGTGCCATGCCCTTCCTCAGCCGCGGCGGCCAATTTTGTGCCACGGGCTGAGCTGGTTGATTTTCCTGACTCTGACCATGAGCGACCTCTGTCTCCACAACTTACTCGACAATTTAGTACTCGCATTAGTCATTCTCTTGTTAAGTTCAAGGATTACGTCTGCACTACTACTTGCGCAATAAACCCCCCATTCTGCCACACCTTCATCTGCGCCTAAACCGTCTTCAGGTACTCGTTGCCCATTGGTGATTATCTTTCTTTTAAATAAATTTCGGTTTCGTATTCCAGATTTTTGGCAGCAGTTACAAATGGCTCGAACCCTGTGACCTATTCTGAAGCATCTAACCATTCACACTGGCAACCAGCAATGAAGGATGAGATTGATGCGCTTGAGCGGAACAATACCTGGGTTCTATCTCCTTTGCCACCTGGTAAACATAATATCGACATCAAATGGGTGTTTCGAACCAAGTACAAGTCTGATGGTTCTATCGAGCGATACAAGCCACGATTGGTTGTCTTGGGAAATCGTCATATTAAGGGCACTGATTATATCGAGACCTTTGCTCCGGTTGCCAAGATGAGCTATGTTCATCTCTTCTTGGTTGTTGCGGTTATACGTGGATGGGATCTTCATCAGATAGACGTACATAATGCATTGTCCAATGGAGATCTGGATGTGTAGGTGTACATGTACCCACCGCATAGGTATACTCTTCCTTCGCCAGGCTTGGTATGCAAGCTTTGAAAATATCTTTATAGTTTTCATTAGGCGCCCAAAAATTGGTTTGCTAATCTAGTTGCAGCCTTACACATTTATGGTTTTGTTCAGAGTAAGGAGGATTACTCTTTGTTTACGTATTTACGTGATGGTCTTTCTCTCCATGTTCTGGTTTATGTCGATGAATTGATTATTGTTGGATCTTCTTCCTCTCTGATTGTGGAGTTCAAGAAGTATCTTTCATCTCGCTTTCATATGAAGGATCTTGGTGCATTGGAGTATTTTTTTTGGGATTGAGATTGCTAGGAGACCTAGCGGTATGTTTATGTGTCAACAGAAAAATACTCTTGATATTTTGACTGATACTAGTTCATTGGCTGCCAAACATACGGATTTTCCGATGGAACAACAGCATAATTTAGATCGCGCATAAGGCCTCGTGTATACATATCCTGCGCAATATAGAAGACTTGTTGGGAAGCTAATTTATCTGACTATCACTAGACCGGAGCTTCGTTATTTAGTCCACACCTTGGCGCAGTTCATGGAGAAACCGCGTCTAGCTCACTGGTAAGCCGCATTGCGAATTTTGCATTTTCTGAAGAGTTATTCAGGTCAATGTTTATTTCTTTTTGCTAAGAGTTCTCTTCAGCTTACAACTTTTTGTGATTTTGATTGGGCTGCCTGCCCCATTACTCATCGTTCTTTGACTGGATATTTTGTTATGCTTAGCGAGTCTCCTATTTCTTGGAAGACCTAGAAACATCCAATTGTTTCTCGATCTTCGGCTGAAACTGAGTATCGTGCTATTGCTGTTGTATGTTGTGAGTTGATTTGGATTAAATATTTACTCTGGTATTTGGGCGTTGGACACTCTTCTCCTATGCAGTTATATTGTGATAGTTAAACAACTATTCATATTGCAACCAATCATGTGTTTCATGAATGTACGAAACACAATGAAATTGACTATCATTTTGTTTGTGACTTGGCACAGTCTGGTGAAGTTGTTACATATAATATCCGCACTTCTAGTCAGCCTGCAGATTTGTTTACTAAACCTCTTGGATGAAATACATTTCAGACTCTTCTTGGCAAGTTGGGCATTCGTGATCCACATGCTCCAACTTGAGGAGGAGTGTTAAGGAGATTTTTTTTTATTATAGTTTATGTATATCTTGTACCTTGGATGAAATCCTTTTCCATTTGTGATTCTTTACATTGTACTCTACATATTGTACCCTGGTATAATGAATAAATCAACCGTTCATATTTTACAGATTCTTCAGGGGAACGTCTAGTTTAGTTCTTTGGAAATATACCATATAACCTTATATACCTGCGAAAGTGTTAATATAATTTCAAATGTTTGAAAGTTATAAAAATTCTAATTAATATAAAAGTGTCAATATAATCTAAAGTGCCAATTTCGGCATTGACCTTGACATTTTGGCTGTTGACCACACTTGAAATGACAAAAATGGCATTCGACGAAAAACTGAATGTGTGTTGATAGTTATACCCTTACTCACTATCGTTGTTCCACCACCATCATTGATGCTCCGCCACCCCTGCCAGTATCACCTCTCCGTCATCGCCACTAGGCCACCACCGTTGCCGCGTCACCGTCGACCACCAAACCCACCACCACCTGATCCCAAACCTAAACCTATCAGCTCCACTACCCGATAAATTACCGAAATTGGTAGTTTTGCACTTTTACTAATTATCTAGGGTTATATTTGCACTTTCGAACACTGTAAGGTTATATTGGCACCTATGTCAATTATGTAGGGTTATAAATGCATTTTTCTCTTTTTTATAGGTGTTTCGGGAAAAATGTTCGACATCGATTGTAATAAGTGAAACTTCAAATTAACTAGCCTTGAAATAAAAATTAATCTATTGTAATGATATCAAAATTGCACATCAACTAGACTAATTGTCTATACTATTACATACTAGCGACCCAATAAAAACTGTAATATTGTTATCGGGATATAAATTTGCTTCCTTTGAAAAATATGACTGTTAGGCAGAGAGGAGCATATCACACATCAATCATTTTGCCAAACAAGGATCTTTAAGAATCACGACACCACTTTATCCAAAACACGATTTATGTTGTCCAAGTTGTAAACACGTTGAAAAACACATATCCGACTCATTCAAATTAATGGAAATCCTAATACATAAAAACAAACAAAATTACGAAAATGAGATCTGTACAATCAGATCGAGAACAAAACATCGACGCAGACAACTAAATCGAGTGATCATCATGAATGGAATGCCTGATTTGTCATCTACCATCATCGATGCCGATCGCCACAACTAATAATCATTGTTGCCAACAATCATCACTGACCAATGGCATTGACCACCACCACCATCATTCTGACCGCTAACACTAGCCATATGTAGCGATGAACATAACCCCTGAACACCGACTATGACAGCCACCACAAACAGTTAAACAATACTGCCATCAACTGCAATTATGGTTTAACACCACTCCAATCGCCGACGTTGATCGCCAACCACTTGATCAATGAAGAAGGGTTGGAAAGGAATTTATGTCACAGAAAAGGATTTGGGCGGGAAAATCAGTTACTTGAGTAATTGATTTTGATTGCATCACGTTGAAGCTCTTCATGAACTGCTGTTTTGCATGGGATATTACTAAGCTACCCTCAGTTTAGACTTATTAAAGGTCCACTAGACCATGTTATAACTGGGCTCACAAAGGAATCTTTTGGCCAATCAGAGGCAACTACGGTTGGGCTAAGAGCAGGCTCAAACTCAGGCCGAGCTTGATCTTGGTAAATTTAAACAAGCTTGAACTAACCACTTGAACTTGATGTTAGGGCCAAGAGAAACTGGATACAAACAGTTAGATAGATGTATGCGTAAAACAAGTTTTGAGAAGAACTAGATAAACTAACAGATTAATTACAAAATATTATTTTTATAGCTTTTAAAATTGAATTATAATTATATATATTTTGAGATTCATTTTAAAATAATTTCATAATTATAGGTTTCTCATTGCAACAAATAAAATAAATATCAAATCACCTAGCAATCATACTAATTATAAAATAATTCGTTTAATAGTTAGTCCGTCTAAAATATGACTTTGTGAAAATTTTTGTTTAAGAATTTTGCACAACTAAATATGTTTTAAATGACAAGGTTCTTTTTAGACTGCCTAACGGTTAGACCATTATAAAAGAAAATTCATTTTATAATTTTGAAGTCAAATTATAATAATTTAATTAAAAATGCTTTTATAACCCTACCTAATTCACATAAATGCCAATTTAACTTTCTGATAGATGAAAGTGCAAATATAACATTAGAGAGTTGGTGTAAGTGCAAACGTACCCATTCCAGTAGATTTAGGCAGGAATTTGGTAAAAATACTATTTTACCCCTGAATTTTTTTAAATTAATTTTAAAACAAAAGATGAAAATTACATATGTACCCTCTAAACCTTTCTTCTTCATTTCTCCTTTCTTCGCCACCGTTCCTTTCTTTTTCTTTTCTCCTTCTTCGCCACCGTTCTTAATTCTCCTTCTCCGATCTCCCTTTCCTTCTCCGCCACTCTCTTTCTCCAATGTGCGTCGCAGGGACTGGAAGGTAGTGGTGGCCTTGATGCCTTTATCGTCGATGTGGATGCTCTGGTGAGGATCTTGAGCTTCTCAATTTCTTAATGGAGCTCAACCTCAGTGTCGGCAAAATAGGGTTTCAGTGGAGCTCGATCTTGTCGTGGCATTCATTCTCAATTTTTTCGTGGAGCTCAATCTCGTCTTGGCGTTAGGGTTTCAGTGAAGGGGGTTGAGCTTCGAGTGGTGAAGGTGGTGGAGCTAGGGATTTTGTGGCGGGGGCTGGGATTGAGCGGGTGGTTGGTGGCGACAGGTGGGCTAGGTTTTCACGGTGGTGGCGGAGCTAGAGGGTGATGGTGGTGCGGGGCTGGTCGGAGGGGTAAGGATGTGGCGGGGCTGAAAGGTGGGGGTGGCGGGGATGTTGGTGGTCGCAGGGGTGGAAGGTGGTGGAGGGTGGTGGTGACGGGTTAGCTGGGTGGTGGTGGTGGCGGTGGCGGTGCGGGGATGGCTGGAGGGGATGAGAGTGGTGGTAGCTAGAGGGGGTGGTGTTGGCCAAGTAGAGAAGGGCAGTGGTGGTTATGGAATCAGCTGTAGTGAGATTGAGATGGTAGATTTAGTTATTTTTAGTTATTTGCATTTCTTTTCTCTTAGCATTCCGTTATTATTCCAACTTCATTTAAATTACTCTCTCCATCTTCTTCTCGGTAATTTCTGCACACTTTCCTTTTTAGTCCGTCCCAACAAATCTACACACTTTTCCTTTTAGGAAAATATTAACATGTCAAATAGTCTAATTATCCCTAAAGAATTAAATTTTACACAATGTTTCTCTAACAAAATTCTCTCCATCTGATCTTTCATCCACAAAATCCTCAAAATCGGAATTCGGTCCTTTATCCACAAATTAACTCAAAATCAGATCATTCATCCGCAGAATTGTCTTGTTCGATTAACTCTAAAATCAAATCTCTCATCCACAAAATCAGATGGCTCAAAATACTCCCACTCTTCCTCTCATCCACAATTTCACTCACAATCTGCCCATCCTCTCCCTCTTTTAGCTTCGTCGACCTCACTACGCCGGATCTCTGTCGTGTCTCTACTGCGCCCGTCCTTTCCCTCACCACGCCCATCTTCTCCCTTTCTCCGTCGCGCCCCCATCTCCATCTTAGCGAAGGCCCACTCCACATCCTTCGTGTTTTCACCTGCTTCAAAATCGCACCGGAGAGGAAGATAAATCAATGTTGTGCGGAGCGGCGCTGAAGAGGGCGATTAATCAACACTGTACATAGTAGGAAAAAAGAACGAAGTGCCAAAAAGGAAGATAAATGTTTTGTGTAGGTTGAAAATGCGGTGCCGGAGAGGAAGTTAAAAGGTTATGGAAAGTTTTGGGTAGGTTGAAAATGCAAGGGGAGCATAGAGGTTGAAAACGAGGGTAATATAGACGTTTACCACTGTCAAAATAAAAATCAACTCTTTCTATCTTTGCAAAAAGGGATGGGATGGTGGGAATACTTGATTATTAATAAGAATAAAATAGGGCAATATACCAACATAGCCCTATATACTTGCGAAAGTGCCAATATAACTCTCAAATGATCTAAAATTTAAAAACTATGCCTAATTGATGAAAGTGCCAATACGACTCTCCAGTGGACATTTTGGCATTGACCGTGCTTTTTCCGGCTGTTGATCCCCCTAAAATGACAAAAGTTCTCTCAGACCAAAAACTAAATTTGGGTGGACAATTATACCCTTACCTATTGTCGCCGGACCACTGCGCCACTGTTAGACCACCTCCACACCGTCGCGGGACCACTGCTGCACCGCCTTCGAACCGCCGCTGAATTTGGTTGGGTTATATCAACATATTATGCTATTATAGAAAGTAATGATCTAATCTTATATTTTTATAGGGTAACATGGTCCATTTTTTAAAAGAAAACTAAGTAGGGGTATTTTTGTCATTTTTGGAATGGTCTCCGCTTGTAAAGTGTATGTACTATGTATGAAGGTATTTTTTTGAATTAGTCTACACTCGGTATTTCTCTATTATTATTTTTTACGATTCAATTATATTATGAGACGGTCTAGTGTGAGACAGTTTAAAATTTAGGCAAGATTCTTTTTGCAAAAACTAACACAAAATTTCATTTTCCCCAAATTTATTTGTAGATTTTAAAAGGAACCTCATCCCCTCCAAAAGATTTAATAAGTATACAATGATTCATGCCTAAAATTTAGGCGATATAAAACAAGACTTGATATAAATTGTTAATATTACATGTATGATATTTTAGAAAATAAGCGTTAATGTGAATGTAATAAAATCTCAAATGATATTATCTATATCTAAATATCTCTATAATCTTATATTCTCTCTGTCTTATTTCAAACTGTAAGTTAACTATTCATTTAGTTAAAATTTGTTAACTTTAACCATGAAATTGAATTGATATATAATTATCTCAAGCACCATATAATAGAAATTGTTTGATTTTGGATGATTCTGTCAACCGGGGATATTGAAGTCATTTTGACTAACATAAACCCAAGTTGTCTAAAAATAACATACTAATATTATAATATGTTACCGATTTTAATTCTTTAATATATATAATCAATCATAACTTGTTAGAATATATATATATATTCTTCTCAAGCACCATATAATAGAAATTATTTACTTTTGGATGGTTCTATCAACCGGGGATATTGAAGTCATTTTTACTAAGCTAAACCCAAACTGTCTAAAAATAACATACTAATATTATAATATGTTACCGATTTTAATTCATTAATATATATATAATCAATCACAACTTGTTAGAATATATATCTTCTTAGGATATAATTAAAATCATAAATATCTCATTGTTATATCACCGAAGAAAATTTAAAGAAACGCATAATATGAAATAATAAAATGTTCTAATTTTTTTAATACATTGATAGAGTACTTCTGATATAAATATGTATACATATTATATATTTATTAATTTATACATGACAAAGTTTTGTTTTAGACCGACTAAATGTTAAATGAGGATATTTTAAAATTAGTGAGACTAATAAGGTCATTTGATATTTACTTTTAATTATTGCAATGAGATACATATAATTATGATAGCCTTTTATAATGAATCTCAACGTATAAATAAATAATTTTTAAATAATTATAATGAAATACTATAAAAATATTCAAATTTTATTGTATTCAATATTTAACGATTTCTAACTATCTCATGTAATTTTTCTTAAATGACAAAACTTCAAAATTTTAAATAAAATTCTTTGTTTTCAGTTTAAATGTAAGACGCAACATGTACAAAAAACTTAATTTTAATAATTTAATTAAAAATACATCGCAACGTGCGATGGTACTTCTCTAGTAAATACTAATGAGTGATATATTTTTAAAAAAAAATTATTACCTAACTTGTTAGAATTTTATAGCATGTATTTTCAAAATATTATGATTTTTCACATATTTTCATTATCTTTAATAAAAGATATTAAGAATCAAAATTTTTTTAGTCAACTGTTAAAAATCAAAATATACATTTTGAAATTGGACATAGGGAGTATTATATTTTATAAAAAAATTTACATAACAATATATTATCTTTTAATCAACTTTTTATAAACACTGTTAAAAATATTCTGATTAATTCTAAAAAGTTAATTTTTATAAATTCAAAGGAAGGAGTCACGTAGTCTATGTCCCATTTCAATATGTAATTTAATTATTAATTTAGTTAAAACTTATTAACTTTCACCATAAAGTTGAATTAGTATATAAGTATAATTACTATTGAATGATAACTTGCCAAATTTGTTGTAACATACAGCTTCAAAATATCATTCTTTCACAAGTTTTAACTATCCCTAATAAAATATATTAGAGGTCAAACATTTGTTGAGTCAACTGTTGAAAGTTAAACTGTATAACTTGAAATGAGATAGAGAGAATATTATTTCCTCTGATTTTCTAACATTGACTCGTAAAAATATTTTTTTTTATGAAAAGTAAAATGGCTAGTGAAAATTGTATTGGGAGAGTAAAAAGTAAATTGAGTTGATGAAAATAACTTAAATTTTGCTAAAAATGGGAAAGAGTCATTTAAAAAAACCAAACACAAAAGGCCGGAGGGAGTATGTGTTAATGTGGGGGAGGGGGGAGATATGAAATCCTATCAAGAAAAGAAAGTAACCCAACCTTGTTATTAAAAAAAAAAGTAAAATATTTAGATGACGCAAGTTCTTTAAAAATTGAAAATATAATACTTGATTTTTTGAAAGTACTTATATGCCCATGATCAAATTTTAAAAGTGCAAATATCTTATGGTCGATCAAAATATGTAAATTTATACTTGAGTATCCATTTTTTCCTCATAATTTGATTTGAGTACAACTACTAAGTTAGATGATTTTGAGTACAACTGGACTTTAAAAAAACTCGGAATTATATTTAAACATAACCTAACCATGCAAGTTCAATTTTGTAATATGCTCCTCAAAGGTAGCGTAATGATAAAGCAGGGCAGAGAACACAGTCCAGAAGAGCAGGGAAACAGCCATGGCTTTCGTTGAGTGTTTTGGCTTTTCGTTTTAAGGTCTTCTAGTTGTATAAAATTCAGAATGATGAGTTAAAAGATTTTTGTACAAAAGCACTCCCTCTGTTCCATTAATAGTAACACCATAGATTTAGATGTTTAAATTTAGGTGAAAAAGTAAGTAGAATAAATTGAATGTAGAAAGTAAAAAATAGAATGTGTAGATGAAATTGCAGAAATCTTACCAAAAATGAAAAGTGTCATTTAAAAAAAACATCTCATCAAGATAAGTGTACCATTAATAGAGGAACGAAGGGAGTACTATTTTTTTTAAAGTTCGACACACTTGCCATTTTTTGTATGTTTTATTAAAATTGGTAAAAACTGAATCATTTTCAACCAATCATTAAACCTTTTATTTTTTTCACTCAATTTTTCTCCACACATTTCAACTTGAAAAAAGAAACAACACCTAAATTTATGGTGTCAAACTCAACAAATGGGGGGAGTAATAGTGATATTAGCTTGTACAATACATGAAAAAAGGGCAGTCTTATACATTTATTTACTAGTAATACTCCGGCCGTCCCACGAATTTTGACCGATTTATTTTTGGTCCAAATTTTAATAAATGCTGATGTGACAAGAAATAATTGTGGAAAAGTAGAAATATTTTGACAAAACAGAGGGTCTAGTGTTAAAAGTTGTTAAAGATAAAGAGGACATTGTGAGAATTTAACAAGAAAAAAGTGCATTTATGCCCCTTATTTCTTTGTTATGTGCACATATATCACCCAGTTTTTTAAAAGTGCATTTTTACCCTGCTATCGTCTGAAAAATTGATCAATTTTAGTCATTGTCGGAATCAATGGAAATGACCATTTTGCCCCTTAGGAAAAAACAAAATATGTAATTCAATACTTGGCCTTTTCTTTCTTCTCTTCTCCACCACCTCCGTCTCTTCTTTCTGAATCCAAAAATTAGTTAATTCCGTCTCTTCTTTCTTATCATTCACAGCCACCTCCACTAATCCGCCACCTTCGACAATCTATTTGTTCTCCGCTCGCTCTTTTTCACCCTCCACACGCCATTTCCATCGCCATCGCCGACCCTTCCTCATCTTCTGCCTACCACCGTCGACCCATCTTTATTGACCTTTCATCGTCCTCGCTTGCCATCACCATCACCATCACCATACCAAAAGAAAACCTCAAATCCCACCCATCTTCCCCACAACTCACTGCCCTAAATCAATTTTGAAGAGCCGTTTTGATGTTGCGGCGTTGATTGAAAAGATCTGACGGTGAGTGGGAGGTGCGATGGTGGTGTGTGTGGGTCTATTGGTGCAGTATGGTGTGATGGAGGTGCATGGCTGTGTGCTGGTGCGACGGAGGACTTTGTCAACACGGTGAAGGTGGATGACAATAACGACGCAGCTATATTTCTCAGCAGCTCGGGTTTTGGGGGTTGCAGTGGGGGTGTGGAAGGGAGACGTCACGATGGAGGCAGGGTGGTATGGGAAGCGGCGATGGAAGGTGAATGGTGGCAATGTGTGGTGGTTGGCAGGTCGAGGGTTGCGATGGGGGGAGGGGTTACTAGGGTTTTGGGGCTGCGGATGGGGTATGGGTTTCTAGTGACGGGATGGGTGGCGTCGCGGTAGTGACAGGGTAGTGTCAGGACGGTGGTAGGCTGCTGCTTGAGTCAGCGGTGGTGCGTTGATTTGATGGGCTAGGATGTGAGGATTTTGACGGGAAGGGCAAGACGGTGGTGGTGAGTTTTGACGTGGCCGTGGTGAGTGGCGAAAGTGAAGGAGGTGATGGTGGTGCGGTAGAGATGGCGGCGGGCAAACTTGTCCATTGAATTTTAGAGTTTTAACCAAAGGGCATTTTGGTCATTTCAGGTCGGTCAATGGCCGGATACAGGCATGGGGGGTATTAGTTATTATGACATAACTAATCCAGGGTACAAATGCACTTTAAAAAAACTCGGGGGTAAATCTGCGCAAACACAAAAATTGGGGGTATTATTGCATTTTGCCCATCTAACAATAGATTGTGTCATTTTAAATAAATTTTAAAGTATACCATTACTTGTGAGATGACGTAGAAAGTATGCCAAAACTAGTGGGGAAGAGTTAAAGTTGGAAACTAAAAAATTTCTTACTATTTCAAACGCTAAATTTCTCACTATTTCAAACGCTAAATTTCTCATCTCTTAATGTGCAAATTCTGAAATTTCTAGAATCACTGAGTTTGTAAGGATTATGACCTTTTGACTGTGACTTCGCTCTCAAGCAAGTCTGGGATTCAGCATGAAGTGGGGATGTTGAAATAAAGAAGTATGACCATATGATTGGGGATTGATGTTGCTAATGCTTCAATAAGGACCAAGCTCCATGCAGTTTTGTTGCCGTAACAAGTCTTCAGGTTCTCGTGCTTGGCTTCCGTGGGTAGAGGAGTTAAAACTGTCCGACCCGACCCGACCCGATCCGTCCCGATCCGTTTCATTTGGGTCAATGTGAGTTGATTAAAATGGGTCGGGTCAAAACGAGTCGGGTAAGATTTTGACCCAAATCGACCCGTTTTGACCCATTTGCAATTTTACCCAATTTTCTTTTTAAAAAATCATAAAAAGGATTAATTTAATGCAACATATCCACCATTAATTTAATTCATAAACAAGTTTAACATTCTTATTTTTTTATAAAACTAAAAATAATTTTTCAAAGCTACTATTAATTATAAATAATATGTTTATTAATATATGAAATATATATTCTTAATTGTATAAATAATTTTTTGTAAAATTATATTTTTTAAACGAAATGTTAAAAGTATTCCAACTATATGAAAATAATTGTATTTTTCTTTATTAAGTGAATAATATATAATTCAATATAATATAATATTCCTATTTCAAATTATATAAAAATAAATCATAATTTTATTTTTTATTGAAATGTTATTACATTTTAAAATAACATATTTTATTTAAACAAATTATTAAAAAAGTACTATTTTTATATGATTTTGATCGATTTGGGTCAACACACGACCCAGTTTTACCCGATCCGACCCTAAACTGTGGGAATTTTAATCCAACCCGACCTGACCAATTTGTCCCAAAATTTTGGGTCAATTTGCCATAAACACCCCTATCCGTGGGAATGCTTCCTCCACCCACTGTTTGATTGAATGTAATTTTAAAATTAAAATTTAAATTCTAATTGTATCATTAGATTATACAGTAGTGCATATTTTGTTAATTTCAGATCAGATTTAGTTTATATACACTTGCTGATTTGGTCACCCTCATACTTGTTAACCTTTTTTACTAGTGCTGCTAGCCGATAAAGTTATCATCGAGCACCGCCATCTGTTTTGCTGCCACCACATCCTCTCTTCTTTTTTCTCCAGTCCTTCGAAAATGAAAGTTGTATTTTTTTTCAATCCTTTTGATAATTGACCATCGATTTATTTTAATCTAGCTTAATGCATTGCATAAGTTTGTATATTGCTATGTTACTATGAATTCAAATGGTGTTCTGTAAGATCTTTTACTGTTAAAGATATAATGGGTTTACTTGGTATCCCATAAATATTGTTTATTGTTACGATATTGTAAGTTCAATTGGTTTCCCAAGTCTGTATACATTGCTGACACTATAAAATCACTTGGTATTCCATAAGACTGCTTACTGATACCAAGGGTTCACGATTAGCTCATTTTATTATTTTATACGTCACATTGCAGTGTATTCAAAAAATTAACTGTTTATACATGATATGTTTGTTAACCGCCACATTAGAATGTGGAATGCTTCCGAATTTTATCCATGTATTTCATCTTACACGTGTCATGAAATGTTTGAATTTGGAACCCTCGCGTGGGAAAGCTCAACCCCTCCCATACTGAATTGAATTAAGTTGTAGTATAAAATCAAAATAAATATAAATAAATTAAAGTATACTAAATTAAATTTAAATGTACCATAAATTCTTATTTTAGACCAATTAACCGTAAACCGAGATCATTTTACCTAATGTGATGATTTGATGTTTGATTTTATTTGTTGCAATGAGATTCTTACAATTTTGAAACCTTTTAAAATTTGTAGTATTGTATAAATAATTATAATATGAGTCCAAAAATTATAAACGCTAAAAGTTATTGAAACAAAAATTTTCATAATTGGTCTAACCGAGACTTTCTCTAAAAAGTAGGTCTTCTGATAGGTGGCATGTCCATAACCTTATGAAAATGCCACTTATTTTTTACCTTATACATTGCATTTGTTAAATTACTTACTAAATTTTGAAATTATTTTTTATATTATATATTTTCACATTAAATACATATTATTATTTGTTTTAACTTTTAAAATACAATATTTAAATTTTATAAAATAATCATCATTTAATGTAAAAGCCATTATGGATTGTTCATAAGTTTATGGAAAACCCATTTTTAAAATTTTATTAAAAAATTCTACATTTAATATAAAAACCACTATGGATTGTATGAAAAACTCATCTTTCTTGAAACTTTCTCATCTATATATAATCGTCCTAAACAGAAATAAATTAATCTTACTGTTTGAATATTATTCCATACTTCTGTCAAAATGAACAAAACATTATTCCACACTATCAGTAATAATTCCCTTTCAGGTAAAATCCAGAATGTAGCTGAATGTGCACTTGGCACATTAGCTGGTAGCTGCAATCTATAACGTGGGACCCGGCACCGCCACTGGATCGTAGAGCCAAACAATAATTTGACGCCACGTCGGCCTCTGAAAGCGCGGGACCCACACCACTTTCGCCACCCGTTCTCCACCTGGCCCCACCCGAGCCCCACCACCTATAAAACCCGACAAATTCCACGCTTTCCTTCCTCACTCACTCGCTCTCCAAACCTACTCCCTCCGCCTTCCTCCGCCTCGTGACGTCGTCGGTCCGTCTCTTCTCCGGCGCCGATCGGAGTTGCAGGATCAGAAACCGCCTCTGAAGTTTCCGGAAGCCTGTCCGTATACTCCTCCTACTATCAAGTGAGTTGGAATTGTCATTATGCTGCTTAATTTCTCTGTTTTTGTGCTTGCGTGCTTGAATCCGGACGCAATTCTCTTTATATTTCGATTTGAAGTATGCGCTTTCGATGAATTGAGGAGAATTCTGATGAATTTTGGCGGAATCGAGCTTTCTGTTTCTGTTGTTCCATTAAAGTATAGTTGATGACGTGTTTGCGAATATGCAAGCTGTCATTGATGCTCATAATCAGTTGAGTTTTGCTTATGATGTGTGAATTAGGCTACAAATGGAGAACTCAATAAGGTAAGAGTGAAAAGATTCGTCAAATAGCTTGATATAGCTTACGGGTGTTCATGGGTCCAGGGTTATGGTCGGCTGTCTCGACCCAAATTAATCCAAAATTTTGGGACAAATGAGTCGAGTCGGGTCGGGTCGGGTCAAAATTTTCACAGTTTAAGATTAGATCGGATCAGATTGGGTCATGAGTCGATCAAAATCGATCAAAATCATATATTAAATAAAATATATTATTTTTAAGTGTAATAATATTTAAATAATAAATAAAATTATGATTTATTTTTATATAATTTAAAATAAGAATATTATGTTATATTTAATTATATATTATTCACTTAATAAAGAAAAATACAATTATTTTCATTTTACTTAGTTAGACTACTTTTAATATTTCATTTAAAAATAATAATTTTACAAAATTTTATTTGTACAATTAAAAAAATATATTTCATATATTTATAAATATATTATTTATAATTAATATTAACTTTGCAAAATTATTTTTAGTTTAACAAAAAAATTAAGAATGTTAAACTTGTTTATGAATTAAATTAATGGTGGGTATGTTGTATTGAACTAATTCTTTTTTATGATTTTTTAAAAGAAAATGAGGTAAAATTGCAAATGGGTCAAAACGGGTCGATTTAGGTCAAAATCTTACCCGACCCATTTTGACCCAACCCATTTGACCTGACCCACTTGACCCAAATGGGATATTGACCCGACCCAACCCATATGTGTCGGGTCAAAATGGGTCGGGTCGGGTCGGACAATTTGAACACCTTTACCCCACCATAACAAATGCTGTTTTTTAAAGGAAAAAACCTTCATAAACAAAGCAGAAATTTGCAAGCACTTGCAAAAGTCTCGTTTTCATCAACTGCTTCCAGATACCTATCCGGATCGATTCTACAATGGCGTACTTGATTTCACTCTTTAGTCCCATATTTTCATAATATGTGAAAATATCGTCTTACAAGAGACCAAAGTCTTTTCAATATTATCATAACCTATTGGAAGACAGACTCTTAATTAAACGGAGATTAACTAGATAGAGAGGGAATAAAGAGGAAAAACTAGCCTTACCACCACCTTTAATTTAATAATGGATGTCAATGTATTAAATCTTCTGTGATGAATGAATTCTGTGATAATCGAAATGGGAGATTAAAGATTTTAAGAAGAATGCTTGTCTTGAATGATAAAAGTATTAGATTACAATGAAGAGAAGAAAGCTACTTTAAAGATAGAACACAATACAATGAAAGGACTAAACTACCCTTATACAATTATATGCTAACGTCCCCCTCAAACTCACGATGCTACAGCAATAAGCATTGAGAGTTTGTCCGATAAGAAATGGAAGCGCGCAGCGGAGTGAGCCTTCGTGAACAAATCAGCAATCTGGAGAGAAGATGGAACAAACGGTAGGGAAATAGTACCAAGCTGCAAATGATGGCGCGTGAAGTGACAATCAATCTCAACGTGTTTGGTCCGTTCATGAAACACTGAATTACGTACAATGTGCATAGCACTTTGATTATCACAATGTAGAGGTGTGGGGCGAGTAAGCTTGATTCCAAGATCAGAAAGTAACCAGTGTAACCAAACAATCTCAGGGGTGGTTGAGGTCATTGCCCGATACTCAGCCTCTGTAGAAGAGCGAGAAATGACATCCTGCTTCTTACTCTTCCAAGAAATGAGCGAGTCACCAAGGAAGATACAAAATCCAGTGGTGGACTTGCGATCTTCGGGATCACCAGCCCAGTCAGCATCAGAATATGCACGCAACTCCAACGATGATGATGAGGGAAATAGAAGACTACGAAACTGAGTGCCTCGAAG